>JAYGGG010000169.1:0-127780 GCA_036346245.1 Bonia amplexicaulis
ATCATTTAAAAATATAATACATAGAAATTTCCTAGGACCTAGCAGTTTGAACAAAAATATAATATGTACGAGAATGCAATAACATTAGCGATTCAGATTCCATCCACCGTTACATGGCATCTGCACCATATGCTTAACTCTTCAGCGTTATAGCCGCTTACAGTATCACTCGGGCGACACCCAGGACAACACAAATCGAGGCCTTGCACCGCCTCCACTTTTTCCATTCCACCCACAAGGTTTTGAAATAGAACTATATCCGTTAAGTTCCCATGTCCTATGACCATGGGCACGGCTATTCGAATAGTTTTGACTCTGCGAGCTTGTACACTTTCACCACAAGAGACAATCAACTCGTTGCCCCACAAGATTCCTTAGTCATGTGGTTGAGCAGACCATCACAGTGACTTTTCAAAATATCTAGTCCCTTTTGTCATCTCACCTTATGGGAAACTGTCCACTTGCGGTGGGTCCCATCTAAGCACGGGATGTTCCCCACAGCTACTAGCGTTATTCGGGCTCCACTCCCCTCAGCGCTAGCACGACTGGAAAACTTCACCCTCCAATTGGTGTCCTTTTAGGCCTTCTCTTGCCCTTGTTTATCCACTTCTATCCACTACCAGTGAGATGAGTCCGGGTGTCGATAAATTTACTTAGCCAAGTTGTATTTATGGACTTGTGGTTGCACTATTTTACGTGGGAGGTCATGACAAGATTCAGTCCTTAGTGGTATCTGGGCGGTTCTACCACACTTCATAACTTGTGCTTCCACCGCACCACACCAGCCCCCAAATCATCCGCCCAGACATTCAAGCAAGTTGAGGTTTTTGGGAGCATAAAATAACCGTATTGAACATATACCAGTCATTACCACTATGACCGCCAACCAAATTTTCTCATGATTAAAAGTGATGCTTGGGGCATTTTGGTGCCCCGAATATCTATCAAGACTAAACATGGCATATAATTACGGACTTATTTTCGAAAGGTTAATATCATAATTTTGCTAGGGCGACAAAGTTCACAGAATCAACTATTCCAAGGAGGGCGTAATTTTAATCAAGGCAAGCAATGGGTATATAACTAAATTCTTGAATTAAACATGTATTTGCTTATAAAATAACATCATGCAATTTGATAATTTAAACAAAAGTAATTTGCAGAAAGTATAGGTTCAATATGATCAAAGTATTGACTCGTCTTGTGTGGTTTACCACGGTCTTGAGCTCACACAGTGCTTTTTCTTGAGCTTCTGGTCTTTGTCTTTACTTTGCTCGATCGCACTTGATCCCTTGATTCCTCGGGACTCCAACTTCTAACTACGTGCTAATCGACTGAGTACAAGTAAAAGCAAATAACTCAAAGGTTCCAAATAAATCCAAATAAAACTCAATTTTAGTCTCATTATGAGTTAATGGGTGGTTTGAGGCAAGGTCGGTGGTAGAATATGATGACTTGATCTTTTTATTAATATTTTCTTTTATTATTTTATATTTATCAAGGAAGTCCTATGAGTTAGGTTAGACCTATGAATTGGTGTATTTTGTCAAACGCTAATATTCCAGGCATATGCTAGACGCGATGTATACAATTTTTAGTTTGTCGAATAAATTTTAGAGTCCGGGTTTCAAGATTTTGTGGTTCAACATCTTATATATCTTGATTATCACTAGGTTAAGCCTAATTTAAATTAGGGTCAATTTTTACAGGTTCCAACTTGCTATATATACAATTAGGCTCAATATTTTTATGTATTAAATCTAGTGTTAAGGTTTAATTAATGGTACCCTTATTATTTCGTCTACACTTTTGTTATCATTAGGCATAGCTTTTGTCCGAAATTTATTTAATGATAGCATGTTAAATGGTATTGCATATATTCTAATTGTAATTAAAGGTATTGCTATTAAATTCGGGCCTTTAACCAAGCCACCCTTCTTTATTAATGCCGGTAATTACTAATTACATTTAAATAAACTATTATCGGCATCCTAATTGTTCATTATAATAACTAATCCAAAATTTTAGATTTACATGTTCTCTTTTATATCCTAATTAAAATTTACTAGCTTCCCTAAATTATTCTCAAATTTTTCCTTGATTTTTATTAACTGAAACAGATTAATAAAAATAAAATCGAAATAAAATGAAATGCGCACAGTGGGAGTTCGAACCCACGACCTGCGCTTTCGCTACTAACTCGGCTAGCCAGCCGGGGACGTCTTGGGGCGATAGAATAGGGGACACAAAGTAGATGAGCTAAAGCGTGACTGAGGTCCAAACAGAGGATGCGTTGCGGTATGCGGGTGGCGGTGTCGCCCGGGAGGCGGCCGGGGAGGCGGTGGCGACGGCCAAAATGGAAACCCTTGGGGAAGAGGAAGCCCTGGGTGGCGGCTCCGGCCAGAGGCGTTGTGGCCGGCCGGCGGCGGTGGGAGAGCGGCCGGTGCGGGGAGGCGTTAATGACAGCGGCACGGAGGGAGGAGGGGCGGAATGGGGTAGCTATAGCGATAGTGAGGCCACGAAACTCACCTCGGTGGTCTCTGAGCGGAGAAGGGCCGAGGCGAGCCGTGGCGGAGGCCATGGGGCGCGAGCTGCGCATGGCGCCCGAGGCTGGGGTGGAGGAGGAGCTTGGCGGTTTAGGGAGGTTCGTGGCGGTGAGAAGATGCTCCACCGGCGAGGAATTGAAGGAGATCGACCGAGGAAGAGTCGACGGTGAGGATGGTGGCGGCGGTTTCGAGCCGTCTTGTCTTAGCGGTGTCGGCGGCCAGCGGCAGCGAGCAAATCTCGGCTGCGGCGAGATATGGGCGACTCGCGCGTGACTACTCATTGCACGCGCTGCAGCTTGCGGCCGTGCCAGCCGAGTGATGGGACGGAGTAGGGGAGACAAGGCGACTCGGATGGCTCACGGGCGCGAGAAAAGCGGCAGCAGTGAGACGCGCAGGCGTCTTGGGAAGAAAGAAGAAGAGGAGGAGGCGGGGCCGGTGGGTGTGGGAAGACTCGGGAAGCTAGGGGAGGCGGCGGGCTACTGAGTCATCGAGTGCGCGCGCATGCAGGAATAAGCGAGAGAGAGCTAGGAGGAGACAGGGGAGAAGGGGAAGAAAGGGAAAGGAGCGAGGCGGGAGGCGGGGCGCGGAGAGAGAAAACAGGAGAGGGTGGGGCCCGCAGGGATGACAGAGGAGAAATGGAGAGAGAGGAAAGAGAGTGGGGCCTGCGCGACAGTGAGAAACCGGGAGGGAGGAGGGAAAGAAAAAGAAAAAGGGGAAGAGAGAGAAAATGTGGGGCCCATGTAATAGAAAGGGAAATTGTGGCAAGAATGGGAGAAAAATGAGAAGCTTTAGCAGTTTTGTTTTTGAACATTTTAATTTTGAATCTGAATTTCTATGTCATAGTTAGGATTATTGATTTCAATTCTTGAAAGTTTATTTCAAGTGTTGGTTCAATTATCTAGATACAAAATCTAATGGCCCTCTACCTTTCGATTTTACTTATTTATTTATTTATTTGCTATGGATTGTACATATAAATTTTGAATGTCCAAATTTGGGTTTTGTATGCGAATTAAATTAAAAGAAGGAATTTTTGACCTAACCAATTAGAATATGCCCCAATATTCTTTTTGGTTTCATTTTATTGACTTGAATTTGAATTCAAGATTTTGGCATTTTTGAATTCACGATCTGCAATGTCATTTTCCATTTTAATTATTTACATGATCATTATTTGTGTTTGGGATTATTCTTTGATTATTAATTTGCATGCCACAAATCTCAAAAAGGTTTCAAATAAATATTCAAGAGAAATTTGAATGCCAGCAAAATGTAAGAAATTTTTTAAAACTTCCATATTTTTGAACACTTGAAATTTAGGATGTTACAAGAGGGACCCCATCTGGAGAGACCTCCGTAATGGTCATTCGGCCCTCAGGTCTTTTCGATACTCCACTTCTACGCTTAGTTACCCGGTCTTGAGCGTCGGACCCATTCGAACGTCGATGACGATGACTGTGGATGTCATCTCTTGCAAGAAAAAACTAATTATAGTGAGTTGTGAGTGTAAATATTGGCACATGGTTTATCTTACAAGAAATAAGAACATTCGGTGACGTATATTATTGCTACAAGGTCTCTTTGCAACACTCTAGTATGAAGCTAATGACACACACGAGTGTCTCAGTTTCTATGAAGTTGGTTATGGCCACAGTCTCTTTCTCCTCATCATGCTGCATGCTAGGCTTCGTTGCTATCTTAGGCGTAAAAGAACCTTTAGACTGCCATGGCAGCCCAAAGGTTATTGTACGCCTAAGATAGCAACGTAGCTTAGCACACGGAATGATAAGGAGGAAGAGATAACAACCCCGACTTACTCCATAGAATCGACACACTAGAGTGTGTGATTTATTCATGCCCTTTGAAAGTGTCTTTGGCATATATTATTGCTACAAAGTCTCTTTGGAACACACTAACATGTCATTCTAAATAGATCTTATAGCAATAACACGACCCTCCCTTAAGATTGTCTCTAAAAACTACAACTCACTTAGAAACAATAGATCCAACAATTTATCTCTAACTTAATTCCCTAGCTATTTCATCTCTCGACCGAACATTAAAGCACTGTACTCTTGAGCTTGAAAAGGCACAAAGCAGCTACTACTCTGACTCATAGTGTTTCATGCCTTAAAGTATATAGTGTTGTATTGTTCCTCTTGTATAACTACTACTCTGACTCACAGTGTTTTATGCCTTTTTACTTGAACCAGACCTACCCACAGTAAGAGAGAAGAGTCGAGGAAGGAGACAAGAACGTAGTGAAAGAAGGTGAGTGTGGACCACCGGGAACCCAGAAGGACGACTGTGAGGACCACATGAAAGTGATATTTTGGCAACAATAAGGAATCACCATCCACATCTTCATCCGCGTGAGGACTACACCAAGACCACCCCCAACAACCTAACCACTTCCAGCCTGACACAAGTAGGCCTACATTCCCTCCCGCATCCATTTCCCCATTTCTTTTTGGGTTCCACATAAAAAGGCACTAACAGATATAGACGGATGTAACACACAGGATGTAAAAAGCGGGATTTAGGATCCATACCTTCTGGAGGAGAGGCGACGGGGAGGAGACAACTCATGCACACACAATAACAATACGAATGGATCTATCACACATGATGTAAAGAAGTGGAATTTGAGATCCATATTTTCTGGTGGAGAGGATATTGGGAAGAGAGGCGGCGTTAGGATGAGAAGCGATGGGAAAGAGAGGTGGCATCAGAAGGAGAGGCAGCGTTAGGAGGAGAGGTGGCGCTGGGAGGAGAGGCGGCATTAGGAGGAGAGGCGGCGCTGGGAGGAGAGGTAGCATCGGGAGGAAAGGACAGATACATCGGGTTCTCTGGCGGTGGCGATGGTGGTGGGGGGATGAGGAGACGGAGGGGTGCGCATGTGAGGAGTAACAATGCAAACCATAAGTAGGGGCACTACTTATAGAAAAACTATCACAGATGGTTCTTCCTCGAGCCTGATGCTGTCTCTGAATGGAGGCAACTCGTCAAATTGATTGTACTGTTCCTCATACACGACATTCTCAACTCCAACAATTCTTCTTTTTCCATGAATAACTACGTGGCGCTTCTTATTTATCGGGTCAGTTACATAAGAAACTTGAACAACATACCTCATGAGTACAAATAGTTCATCTTTGTATCCTACATATTCGAGGTCCACAGTACTGACGCTGCACTTATCGACCTTTACACCCTATGAGAGTTAGACCCACGGTACTAAAAGAGAGGGATCTTGAAAATTACATAGTCGAGCTTCCAAATCTCCTCTACAAGCCCGTAGTAGGAGCTTGCGCCAGCAGAACTAAGATGCTCATGAAATTCATCTATGCAGACACTTGACTTCCAGACTATGCTCTTTCTATCCTGATCTATTGTATAAAATGTGTACCAATTAATGTTGTATCCTTGCCATGTCATAATTGTAAATTTTGGCCCTTTTACCAACCATTGCAGCATTTCACTTGACAACCTCTCAGTGAATCACACCTTCAACCATTCGGTGAATCGACAGTTGTGCTGTCTTGTGACCCAAACCTTCGACCGGGCTGGATTCTCTTGGCGTAGCATATCCTTGTGATGAGAAAGAGGCACACCTATTGGTTTGACCTGGGCTATATAATTGATAAGGAACTCAATGATCTCTTCGGTTGCATAATCTTTAATGATGCTGCCCTCCGGCCGAGATCGATTCCGTATATAGGACTTGAGAATTCCCATGTACCTCTCGAATTGATACATATGATGTAGAAACACAAGGCTGTATATATTTATCTCTTTCACAAAGTGGACAGTGAGATGGACTATGATATCGAAAAATGATGGAGGGAAATATATCTCAAGATGACATGGAGTCCTCGCTACCTCGATCTACAGAGCATCTAGTCTATCAATATCGATGACCTTCTGAGCAATTGCGTTAAAGAAATAACACAGACTCATGATTGTCACTCGAACCTTGTTTGGCAAAATACTTCTAATTGCAATAAGAAGCAATTTTGTCATTAGCACATGACAATCATGAGACTTCATGCCAATTAATTTTAAATCTTCGATGGAAACAAGTTTCTTTATGTTGGTGAAGTAACCAGACGGAATTTTTACACCATGCAAGCACTAGCACAGTTCAGTTCTCTCGCACTTAGACAGAGTGTAGCAAGCTGGGTGAAGATACGTCTAGTCTTTATCTATCTCTCTTGGTGCTAACTCGGCCCTGATGTTCATAGTGACCAAGTCATGCCGTGCATTGACACCATCATTTGTTTTGTCACGAATGTTCAGTAAAAGACCAATCAAGCTATCATATATATTTTTCTCTACGTGCATGAAGTCGATTCAATTGTGAACTTTTAAGTGCTCCCAATAAGGCAAGTCCTAAAATATTGATCTCTTCTTACACATGTTCTTCTGACAGGTCTTCAACTTACATCCCTTTTCAAGCACAACATCGATATCCTTGATCATATCATAGACCTCTTTCTCACTAAAAGGCCTTGGAGCTGAGTCATCCTTTCTTTGTCAAATTATTTCTTCATCTTGCGGTATGGGTGATATCTTGGAAGGAACCTACGGTGATGCATGTACATAGTTTTGTGTGAGTTGTTCAACCACACACTCTCGGTATAATCTAAGCAACGCAGACAGGCTTTGGCTCCGTTTGTACTCATCCTGACAGGTTACCAAGGGCAGAAAAATTATTGATAGTGCAAAACAACAAGGCGCACATAGTGAAGTTTTCTCGTTTGTTCGCATCCCACAACTGTACCCCTTCATTCCACAGCGTCACAAGATCTTCCACCAATGGTGCTAGGTACACATCAATATCGTTCCCAGGTTGCTTCGACCCTTAGATAAGTAGTAACATCAAAACATACTTCCGCTTCATACACAGCCAAGGAGGAAGTTTGTACAACATTCGTAGGCCATGTGCTATGTCGGTTGCTCATGTTACCGAAAGGATTTATTCTATTTGTACTCAACCTAAACCTTATATTCGTCAGTTCCACACCGAAGTCTACAAACATCCTATCAATGTTTCTTCATTGGGCAGAATCAGCAGTGTGTCTTATCATTCCATCTTTCTTATGCTCCTCACGAGTGCCAACGCAACAATTTTACATCATTTATGTTCACAAATAAATGCTTCAATTGGGGAATTATAAGTAGATATCACAACATCTTAGTAGGAGGTTCTTACTTCACCTCGATGCCCTCGCTATCATCGGAGTCATTCTTATGCTTGTATCGGGATGCTTTACACACCGAACAAACATATAAGTTCGCATACTCTTTACAGTAGAGGATACAATCATTCAGACATGCATGTATTATTTATACTTCCATTCCCAATGCACAAAAAACCTTTTTCGCTTGGTAGGTGGTTCTCGGCAACACATTTCCCTTTGGAAGGATGTTCGTTAGAAGACCTAACAACACCGTGAAACTCTTGTCAGACCAACCATTGCTTGCCTTAAATTTCAGCAGTTCAAGAATGGATGACAACCTTGTGTATTGCAGCTTGTAGCCCAAGAACAAAGATTTCTCCGAATCGTCCATCAAGCCCTTGAATTTACCAAACTCTCACTATAGTTCCTTCGCATCGATAGCATCGATCCAGTTGTCATCGTATGACCTATCCTCATTGAAAGCACAGTCCACAACCAGCATATCGTCGTCTCCCTCGACGATGTTATAACTACCTTCCTGTATAATCTTCTCTTCACTATGTTGGTCCAACATGTATACCCGTTTTGAAACCCTTTGAATCAAGTAAGGTTTGATCTCTGTGAGTTAGTAAACATCCTCATATTATCGCAATCAATGTATGGACAATACATATATTCCATTCCAACATTTTCTGCTCGGCCACTCTTCTAAAAGTAGACACGTCATTAATGCACTCTTTACTCACACGGTTCTCAATATCCATCCAGCTTCGATCCATCGATCTATGCTACGTATGTAACAAATTAGTATTAAATTCGATTATTAATGTTATTATAGCCAGCCAGCCTAATACTTGCATATAATTTTTATTCACCTTAATAAATTGCTTATATCTAAATTTGGTCGATAGCTACGTATGTACTATTAACGAAGCAATATATATATCAAGCAAGAATATATTCAGGTAAACTAGGAGTAATGACTCATTCTTAAATTAGAGCAAACTACCATGCTAGATCTAAATCTTGCTATCATCTCTCTTTATTACAAAGCATATAATTAGAAGTAAATACTAACCTCAAATCACCAAGAATAAATTGATCTACAAGCAGAATGCTTTCACCAAACTCCCCAAAGCCAGTCGCCTCCTTCAATGCAGCATAATGAAGACAAATATGTCAGGACTAATCTAGCTAGGTATTAATTAATAACGCAGCGTATCCCAAACACGTCTAACCACAAAATCGTCTGTAATACATCATTATCACAGACGGTTCTCATTAAGAACTTTCTGTGATAATGGTATATTTCATAAATAGTTATTATTACAAACCGTATGTGATAATTACTTATCACATATGGTTTTTTATTAATAATTGTATATGAATATACATCACAGACAGTTCTAAAGTAGAACCGTCTATGATAAATACACCACATATTGTTCTAAATACATTCTCATATACATAAATACAAATTCACATATATATGACACATTCTCATATACATAAATGCAAATTTAGTAATGCCTCAGGAGTAAATATGTATTACTTTGTTGTTTTTACCGGTCAAGAATGTAAATCGATCATGTCATTATAGCGAGACCGTTACATATATAGAAGATAGTAAATATAAATTCAACAACTTGTATATATTTACTTATGGCCAAATAGTGTGGGCAGCCACTTCTTACAAAAGATAAAAAAATAGAAACATAACTGCTTCAAAGTTTTTCTAGTAGCGGAGGTAGCATGATATCTCTGTCTTCAAAACTTCATAGGTGACGTGGTTGGCATCGGACGGTTCAGGATCATCAGCGAATGAAGCATGAAATGCATTCACATGCTGGTGCGCTCATTTGAGTATCTCCCGAACACCCTCCGACTGAATAATCAACTCGAATTGAGCCCACATGCTCTCTTCCCTTTCTTGAGGGATCTCAGCAAGGTTGACTCGATCGCCTGCCACCTCGACTAAGTACTCAAGCGATCGCAAGCCTCCCGGAGATATGCAACATCATTGTGGAGGACCACGTTGATGGCAATGTTAGCTTGCTTGAAGTGGGAGACCAACCGAAAAACGCGGTGGAGGAGGATATCAAGACGGCGGAAGGTGGCCTTCAACTGCTTTGGTAAATCCTTGGATATAGAAGCGACGACACTATTGGCACAGTGTCTTTCCGTAGCATCCGCTAGCGTATGGCCGACGAGGTGCTCGTACAGTATGGCCAGGTTGGCCGTCAATGCCAGCAACAAGAAAGAGTAGGGAGCTATTTATTTGTTCTTGAGAGACAAGGAAGATAGGCGGGCGGCCGGCGAGGTGCTCGTACAGGATCAGCGATGTGGAGATTAATCTCCGGTGGCGGACGATCATTTTTATACAATAAGGAATACATCCGGTGCGTGAGACGAAGAGACGATCGGGGCGAAAGCGATCGAAGAGGCGTGCATCGGGGAGACGAAGCGCCATTTATGCGTACAAATACATATCACAGACAGTTCCAACCATAAGTAGTTTGTGATACACAACTATCACTGGATGGTTCAGACATACCTCGTGAACTATCATATCGATTCTAATTAAAAACCATATGTGATGTTCGCAATTATCACGACGGTTTGTATTAATAACCGTCTGTGAACTATTACAGGTAGTTATTAACAAGAATCATTTATGATAATTACGTATCACAGATAGTACATAGTTACGTTTGTAAAACCATATGTGATAATTACAATACAGATGGTTTCTTTTGAATCGTCTGTGATAAGACATCTAGTATAGTCTGTTTTGTAGTAATGTTAGTAGTATATAAAAATTTTTACATTCACGTCCACATCATACTCATCTTTTTCTTAACTCTATAAACCTTTTAGAATTATTTATTTCAATTATTTGTCATCTGCTGGACATGTTGGTAGCAATCCTAATCCACGGACCACGATGGTGATGTCTTGGATGATGCTGACACTAGGCTCGAGTTGGATGTCATTAATATGCTTACAATAGTTAATATATTAATTTTATCGTCGCAAACAAAACTTAATTTTTTCTTCTAGTTGTGCACTGGATCAAGCGTAACGTACATATGCACATGCCAATAGGTGGTTGCATGCATGCGTGAAGACGTTGTTTCATGCATGCAACTTCATCAATTCGGTCCACAGTGTTCATTTTTTTTATAGGGTTAGACCTGTAGATTAATGTAACGCCCCCTTTTTTAGGAACAGGGACGTCGAGCCACCCGCATGACCTAAGAGTTCGATTCACGGATAGAAGAAGTATCATGCGCCTTACGAGCAATTTAAAGAAGTTAATTTGATTAAAATAAGACCTAATGGCTAACTTTAGCAACAATACGGGCGTCCAAGCCTAAAACTTAACTAACATACGGAGAGCCAAGAAAACTCCACATGAACACTTGAGTGTAGACATAACCTAATATGAAAACTTGCACATCCTCTTTTCCTCTGGTATCTGTTGTGGTGGAGACATTGTAAGACTGAGTACCAACAATTGTACTCAGCAAATCACATGGAGAAATACTATATATCTACTTGCCAGGATTCTCAAGTGAAGGGAATACAACCGTTCTATTATAATATGTGGATGCATCTTTGTTTGTCAACGTTTTTGAACACAAAAGAATAATAACTATTTAATAATTTGGGGTTCCAAAACTTGATTCATAGACCTCAACATTTTTCAACTCATTCCCAAGTCTACTTATGCCTTGCTATTGGAATCGCCCATGAACATAGCTTCTTTTACCGGAAGTACGGCGTATTTGAGATACTATTGTGATTACTCTGTAGAGTTGCCCAGCTTTACGCGCAAGAATTTCTTAACCCTCATGACTGAGTTAAGAAAACAAAGTCGTTTTACTGCTTATCTTTTTATATAGGCTCTACCCGGTAGACCTCCAACTCAGATCCGGGTATCTGCCGACACAGCCAAATATCTTCTGCCCGTCCTGAGAGGAATCTATCGTTGTTCAGTATGGTTTTACCCCCTCCTATACCAACACTTCTCACTCTTGTAGAGATTCAATCGATTTGAGCAGCTACTAAACCAGGTTTCACAAGTCAAAACTTGTGGTTGGACGATCACTATGTTCCTTGCTCAGCATAAGGTCATCCTTATTTCTCTAGCTTTACCATCACTTCACTCTGAGGCATTAACTGCACAGACCTTTGCCCTAGGGTAAGATCGTGGACGAAGGTCACCTGGTGGCTTTCCACTAGACCCTCTTACCCTAGAACCAATTCAATAATTCCACCGGCCCAAGGCCAACACAAAATTCTCATGATAATCAATTCCTAAGAAACACTTTTGTAAAAGCACAGGCAAAAATAATAAGTTAAACAGTAGTATGAAATAGTTGAGTTTCCTATACTACCATGGTCATTTAAATAGTAAATTTAGCATTACTAAGTTTTGTTAAGGTGAATATGGCCATCAAAGTAAATAGGGCTTTTTCAGTGGTATTATGTAACTAGGTATCATGTCATTGGAAACATTTATTGCACATAAAATACCAGCACACAAATACTTGATAATGGAAATACTGATAAATAATTAATAAAATGTAAGTTCAACATGATCAAAAACATGTGACTTTAGTCTTTCCCGTCGTTCTCAATCTTCTCTACCGCTTCAACCTTGCTTCATTCACCTTTGCGTCTTCGGTTGACCAACTCACTTGGTCCGTTCACTAGCGTAGAAAACAAAGTCAAACAAGTTCCTGCCTTGCAGAATGCAAGCTAGGAACAAAATGCAATTAAATAACAAGAAAAACATAAAAGGAAATGGGTTGGGTGGTTGGAGTTCAACAATGTTTGGTTGGCTGACAGGGCTAGAGTTGGATTAGATAGGCTCGAAACGATCAAAAAGGGCATATGTGTTGGATGTATTTTGGAAACAGAGGATTAATCTTTAGAAATGGATGATTGATTTTCGAATTGGGTGAGTTTGGGTTTCATCAAGATTTAATTTGACAAAACGGAGGTCGGAAATGGATTCACGGGGTCAGAACGGTCAAAACAGGGTATTTTTTTGTAAATTCATGTTCTGATGAATAGTAACAGATTCAATCACTGTTCATCTCAGATCGGTAGCTACAGTACCAGGTTCAAACAGTAGTGGATCGGATATTTCGGGTGAACAGTACTCAACAGTACTGGCTCGGCCCAAAAACTCGCGAGCGATTCGACCAAAGCGCGTGTGTCGTGGACGTGGGTGGAAAACAGTAACGGATAATTGCTTTATCCGATATTCGTATCCGAGAAAACACGAATATGGTAAGCAAAATTCGTGATTCGAAAATATTCGTGATTCAGATTCGAGAATATTCGTATCCGTATTTGAGAGTATTCGTATTCGCATTCGTATTCGAGAATATTTGTATCCGTATCCGTATTCGAGACTATTCGATTAGTATTCGATCCGCTTTTAGAACCCATGAAAATTCATTACAAATTTTGTGATTCAAAATTTGAATTTAGGTGGTTTAAACCGGAACGGTCAAAAACCGTGAAAATCGGCAAAATCACTAGGAATCCGTTTTATCCGATATTCGTATCCGAGAAAATCCGTATTCGAAAATATCCGTATTCGTATTCGAGAATATTCGTATTCAGATTTGAGAATATTCGAATTCGTATTCGTATTCGTTTTAAAAATTTGGATTCGTATTCGTATTTGATACTATTCGACCGTATCCGATCCGTTTCCACCCCTATCTGTGGACCGTTGATGGCAACGTGGACGGACAAGATTGAGTCACATCGTCATTGTCTTCTACCTTCTGCCGCTACAGGCGTGAGCGAGTAGCGGTGGCAAAGAAGATTGAGCGTCGGTGGTCGCCGACGGCAACCAAGGACATCTGGGTTCCTCAAGGTCTTGGGGTTCCATTTTGAGGTTGGCCGGACTTGAAGAGCGATGATTTTGAGGCTGCGGGTCGGGGCATGGCACAAGGCGACTCCGGTGGACTTCGGCGAGTTGTTAGGGTTTTAACCAACTACGGGACAAGGCGAACTCAACAGCAGAAGCGGCTTAGGCTGGGATAGCTCAGGTTGAGCTGTCCACGGTGAGGTCCTTCTCGCCGACAAGGACTCACACCGTTAGAGCTCTAGAGCTACACTCGTGCTAAGGCGAGTTCAATAGTGTAATCAGGATACTTTGGAGATGCTAAAATAGGAGCAATTGAATACTTATTGAGAAACAAAGGAGATTGCAAAGAAGGGCTCACCCGCGGGGAGGAGACGGCGTTGGCGATGGTGAGTGAAGGACAACAATTGACCGCTCGGGAGGGTTGTATGGGGTGTGTACAAGCTCGAACGACTCCAAGAGACTTTAGGGCGACCGAGAGATAGCTTGCACAAGAAGGCGGTTTGGGGGTTTTGCGTCTTGTGACGAGGAAAGATGGGAAGACTCTGCAGAGGGAGTAATTGCATTGGTGACGTGGCTCTGCGGCTTCCGCAATAGTTGACGAGGTTGACGTTGTGGTACGGAGGCAAGAGCATTGCGGGGAGCAGAGCGAGAGAGAGAAGAAAGCGGGCAGAGCAGCATGCAAGGCGAGGGAGAAAGCAGCAGGAGCTGGGCAAATGACTGGCGGGGTCACGGTGCCAGCTTGGTGTGAACATGCGGGCGGAGGCAGCCACAATCCGGTGAGACGGCAGCACGGCGCGTAGAGGCGACGAACAGAGAGGCGGTGGAGAAGCGACTGTGCATAGCGGCGCCAACAAGAGGAGAAGGCGAAAAAGACCAAAAGGGAAAGCGGAATTTCGCTGGGAATTGCCAAATAGGGAAAGAAATCCGATTTCAAAAAGAAATTCAAGAATTTCAAAATTTTGAGAATTTTTAGGTTGTTTCAATTAATGTCCGAGAGTCTGAAACTCGGTTCGGACTCTGATTTTGCTGTATGATGTAAGGATTTTGATTTCGCTGCTTGGAGCAAAAGCTTTATAGGTGGACGCTCTTAATCCCTCCATATGTGATACATATGAATTTGTTTTTCTCTGCTGAATCCATTTAGGTCGGAATTGTACGTACCCATCCAGTATAAATATCCAACAGTTTAAATTAGATTCCATCTACCAAACTATTTGATAGTCTACATAGATCCATGCCGTAGGTTGCACTCGTACGAAGATTGGATAGCCAAGATTTTTTCTATTCTCTGATTAATGCGATAATTTTGAATATTTTTCTTTTTCTGATTAACTTAATAATACAAGTTTTATTATCTCTTAGGATTAATGTAAAAGCACCTGAAGCAGCCTCAAATTAGTATAGTTTGATTTGATTTGATTTGGTAGTACTTTACATAGATTCATGTCGTAGGTTGCACTAGTAGAAGATTTGATAGCCAATAATTTTTCCTTTTCTCTGATTAATATGAGATTTTTTTTACTTTTTTCTTTCATCCTGTTAACATCGTAATTTCTAGCTTTTTTAACTCCTAGGATTACTGTGAGAGCTTGTGAAGGAGTCTCTAATTAGTATAGACATAGAGATATAGATAGATAGATAAATTTATTTCAAGTCAATTACTATCTTATTCTCATATACGTAATTCCTTCGACATGAGTAAAAGTGTAAGGGCCTGTTCTTTACCTCATAAGCTAGCGGCTTTTAGTTTTTACTATAGTTCCTAACTTTCAAACAGAGTATTTTCTTAAGTCAGGGTCTACAAGTTAAACGATCTACACGTTAAAAGTCTAACATTTGTACCAGCCAAAATCGCAAGTGAGTATCTTTCTCTCGTAATCATGCACCGTAAACAGCTAAAATTCAAAATTTTTAGTTAAAAGCCAAAACCGCGCCAAAAAGAATGAGACCATATAACTGATGCTCAAGTTACCTAGCTCATTTCTCCCCAACTTTTCACTGCCGTTGCAGATTGTATTGTTACTATGAATGAGTGGGTGAGATTGGCACCAATGCGACATCAATCTGGCTGTCGTAAACAACGCCAAAGTTGTTCTCATTTGCTCTTTTGGAGCTATAGCATAGATGTTTATTCAGATATGCATGAGTTTCACGTGTACACTATAATCTATAGGCGGGACATAAAGCCAGGCTCAATTATATGGAAGATGCTCCTATTTTATATAAAAGTTGAAAAGTAGATGTTATTTTTCTATGACTTCATCAGTGCTTCAACCGTAAAGAAAAGTAAACCGTGGTGGATCAGTGCATGTCACTTTGTGCTGTTGGCTTGTTGTTTTTATGAATGTAATGAAATGCTTATGCTTATGTTTATGTCTTAACTCATCTTTTACTTATACTAATATAGCATAGTATAACACCTATCGGTATTTACTCATGCTTGCACTCTTTAAAACGGAGACTAATTGTCCATACTTTTTATAAGGGGACCTCATTGCCTATATCTTATATGTGGACCTCATCTCTGTGTCGTGGGTCTTATCTTTTCATCATAAATGCTCAACATGTAATACAACGATTATTATCTTTTCTTACTAGCAATTGATGTACTCATTATTTTTTCATAGTCATCAATATTACCATCAATTTATCATAGCATGTAAACAATATAAAAATAGGAATAATCAAATAAATCATTATGACAAGTATTCAACCAATCAAACAACAATTTTAACACTCGAGTTACTATTCTACTATATATTTGTCTTTCTAGTTGCGACAACCGGGATGATTTTATAATACTCCGAAAATAGTCATAAAGACTTGTGCGCAATTAATAAGAAAGAAATACGTGAACAAGGGGTGTGTGGGATTTTTAGGCGTTAGATTGGTTTTGTGATACGAGTCACAGAGAAGAGTTGGGGTCAGATTAGACTTGCCAAGATAAAACGAATCAAGGGATGGGATTAAGCCCAAATAGCCCAATAAACAAACCCTAGCCACCTTCTTGCCGCCACACCATCAATTTTTTTTTCTTTCCAGCGCTGCTCGGTTTTCCTCGGCCGTTTCCGCCCGTGGCGCTCGCTCCTTCGCTGAGTATGGAGTTCGGCCGCCCTGGGGAGGGGCGGATGCACATTAGAGGCAGTCGGGGTATATCCTCGAACTGATTTTAATTTTTGTTTTTTCTATATTTACACATTGTATGTCTCTTACATATTAAAAACTATTATCCCCTATGTCAAAAAACTACATCTATCATAAAAAAGATTTAAATATGTTGACAAACAGAGAGGGAAAAGAAAAGAAAAACATGTAGGATGTTAACAAAGTAAGACACTCTTAAAAAAATTGAGTGTAAGTTGAAGTTAGTACGATACAACATATCAAGTGACCGTGAAAAGAAAACAAAATAATATGGACTACTTGAATCGATTGAGCATGAAGCCGGTCGAGCCCTAAGCCAATGCCAGCCCAAGGCCCAAGCCAGTACCAGCCCCAAACAAACCAAGTAGCCAATACCAAGTCCAGACGATGCTTAACCTACCTTTTCCTATTTTCCACGTGGCACGTGACGCATGCAACCTTTCGTCTATAACGGTGACGGGCCAGGTGCCGAAGCTACCGTCGTCCGGGAGCATGTTGGCCGTTTCTCACCTGCGCTTGCCTGCGTCAGATATATGGCCGACGGCCATGGCAATAGATGAGGTCGTCCACTCATCGTCTCATCATGGCTTCTTGCTTTTTAATGTTCAAATGCTCAATGATCTTTATAGCTAACGAAATAATAATTTGTAGATCAAAATACGTAGTCCGTAGTCATGAAGCCATTTCTAAAAGAAAGTCATCGGGATCAAGTGCAAATGCTACGAATACAGAAAGTCTAATATCAATTGGGAGAGAGGAGATTCAGTTTGATCCAAGGAAAAAGAAAAGAATAGACGACTATCTCCATAATCAGAAAGATGTTTTAAGAAGAATAGACGACCATTCTCGCACATATGATTTTTCATATAATATATTTGGGAAGGAAAAAAAGAAGTTTTAACTCTGTATGGTTTGTTCAGTATGGTAGTTGATTTTAGTATAGCGAGTCTAAAGATATAAAGTTTAAAATATATTGCTATCAACTATATTATTAATTGATGTATTGATAAATACACGTATGGAGTTTAAGACTCTCGTTAGACACTGACCGTGGGCACTCTCGGAGCCGCGCGCCGTGCTCCGCCGATGTTAGCCTAAGCGGCTGGGCGTGCTGCCTGTGCGTCGTCGGCAGCTACGATTGCTACTCTGCACATCTCCGCAAGACACCACTGGTTGGTGTTGTCGGCAGCACAGGAAATTACAAAGTCATTATTAGTTTTGCTATCGGGTGCACAGAAAGAGCACCATGCGTCCGTGGGAGTGTGGGACTCCAAGAGAGAGAATCGAAGTCAACTTGGTAGCTAGAGCTCTGCTTTGTACATGAATCTCTCGGTTAGAACAGTACTGTTTACAAGTTCTGCACTGTAGCGACTAGAAGTGAGATCTTCATCTTTTGTATTGTTTGAATCGGGTTTGACGGGTGGGTAAATAGTGGTAGTAACTAGTAATGATTTGATTTCTCCCTAGTATTTTTAGGGTAGATTTCAGATTAGAGAGATGACGTGTGCGTTCGTTCCGAAAAAAATGTAGTAGATTGGTTTAGTCTGTAGTACTGTTATACTATTTTTATGGGTGTGCTATGGCCAAAATTTTAAAATTTTACCTATTAGAGAGTTGTAGAAAATTTTAATAGCTTTCTATAGAATTTTCGTTCATATCAATCAGATTAGTAGATTGTGATATATGAATTTTACAAACCTGTTTTTTGGTATGTATGCCTTGTTTCGGCGGTCTGTAGTAATTCGTAGATTAAGAATAATAAACTAGGCAACCTGGAAATTTGGTTAACATGGACAATAAAGGTAATTTCTTAAGATTTTCAGAATGTCTAAAAACATGATTTTTAGAATAGTACATTAGAAGATATGAACTTTGAGAGACTGTTGTCCAGCACCTCACGAAAAAACATTAATTTGATTTAAGTAATGCCAAAACTAAATTTTATGAATAACTAGAAAGTGATAGAAAATTTCCGGTAGATACTAAAAGCATCATTGCTTAATAAATTTGGACGTGTAGATTAAAAAAATTAAATTAATGAGTCTGTTGTCCGAAAAATGATAGACCTATCTTTTGGATTAAAAACATGGAACGAGTAAATATGTAAAACTGATGCTAAGTTTCCCAGATCAATTCTCCCTAACTTTTTCACTGCACGTCGCAGGTTGTATTGTTACTACGAACGAGTGGATGAGATCGGCACCAATGCCACATCAATCTGTCTGTCGTAAACAACGCCAAAGTTGTCCTCATTTGCATTTTTTGGGAGCTGTAACTAGCATGGTTGTCATCATTTGCTTTTTTTTGGGAGCTATAACTAGCATAGATGTTTCACGTGTACACTACAATATGTAGGCAGGGCATAAAGCCAGGCTCAATTATATGGATGATGCTCCTATTTTATATAGAAGTTGAACAGTAGATGCTAATTTTCCTATGACTTCATCATTGCTTCAACCATAAAGAGATGTAAACCTTGGTGGATCAGTTCATGCACTTGGTGCTGTTGGCTTGTTGC
Organism: Bonia amplexicaulis; assembly: GCA_036346245.1. NCBI lineage: Eukaryota > Viridiplantae > Streptophyta > Magnoliopsida > Poales > Poaceae > Bonia > Bonia amplexicaulis. The sequence goes on from JAYGGG010000169.1 coordinate 19,285, forward strand.
TTTCAGACAGCAATCGTAATGGAATTCATTTTTGAGCATATGTATTTATGTATACTCAGAATGACCACATAAAAATAACATGGCTATATAATTATCAAAAAGCATTACCACAATATTGTAATATTCAAAATATTTACTAAAGACATCTACAATGTACAACAGTTTCGGATGCTTTAAAAGATGAGAAAATTAGCTTAGTACCATTGCAAACAGGTATAAATTGGAAAATACCATCTAATGTGAGGATTTCATATCAGGCTAAGACCACATGTGGATTCCACGTGTCTATTACTTAAACTTAATCAGCGTGTCATTCTACATGGTAAAACCATCTATTCATCGGGCCACACGGGCAATAACATAATCCAAAACCAGGTCCAGGTGTTATTTGAAATAGATTGCAAAGTTCGGGTGGTCAAATGTTCGGTTTCATAGTCGAGGTGTTGGATAGACTTTTCGATTAAAGTTCGATGTATTATATGGATTTTTTCCAAAATAAAATTATATGCTTCTTATCCTTAAATTACAGTCAATCCCGATGAATTAGTTCTGACTAATCATGCAAAAAAACTTATGCTTTTCCGAACGGTTGAGTAGTCAGTAGAACCTTAGGTGGTGCTCGGTTGGGCTGAATTATTGTGGCTTATGGCTGAATTTTCAGAATGTCGTTGAAATTACATCAGTGGTGATGGTGGCTTATTTAGCATAGTTAAATTAAAAAAAATTTAAAATAGAAAAAACAGGTTAGCCCAGCACGTGTAATGGAAACAAATACGGAAAAAAAAGAACCGGTAAAAAAGCTCAAAAAATTCAGAAAAAGACGAAATTTAGGAATAGTGAAAAATAATCCAGAAGTTTAAACAAGCGGGCTTAATTTGCCCAACATTACATTTATGGCATTTCAATGGAATCTATGCTAGATTGTATCAAGTAGAAGAGAGAATAGTTCAATGAAGTTTAGATACAACCATTGGAATAAATTGTATCTTGATGTTATATCTAAAGGGTCCACAATATTTTAATTGCTGCATGAATCTGTGGTCTCTAACGATCAATACTAAATTTAATGGAACCACAGAATGCGTCTTTTAGATAGAAGCCCTCCCTCAACCCAACATGCAATGTCTTGAGTTTCTAGCTTTTAGTTTATTTTTTATTATTTATAAATTTCGTTTTTTTGGCTTTTTGTTTTTAGCTTTTTTCTTTGGTTCTTTTTCCCGTATTCGTTTGTTTTGTCCGTGATGGGTTAATCTGTTTTTTTTTCTATTTTTATTTTTTTAAGTTTAGTTACGTCAAATAAGTTACTATTAGATATAGTGTAATTTTAATTGACTATATTATAATTTTAGTTATAAATTAATTTATTTCAGTCTAACCGAACAACGACACTTTGATTTACTACAAATGGCTTTCATATCAGTTGAGATACAAGTATATTCTGTCTTTTCCTCTTCTTCCTTCCACCTCACCGCAGAAAAGCTTTGCATGTGCGCAAGGAACCAATGAATGCCTATTAACTACTAGTAAAAGACTACTGCAGAGGATGCCTAGAGGTCAATAACATATATTTGAAAGCAATGCAAAGAAAGCAACGGTAGTCAAAGCAGACAAATCACTTCATGATTTCTCCTGACTTCCGTTCTCTTGCTTGAAAGTTGTCGTACTTTATGGTCTTCGCTACATCATATTTTTATTGTGCTACAGTAACACACAGAGCCGCGACATCACGAGGTCTCGTGGGTCCCGCCGACGTGAAGGAGCGAGTATCAGCGGGATAACGCATCACAGCGGCCGAGCGTCAACAGCATATGCGTCCGAGCGTCAACAGCATACGCATTAAGGAGGGAGGAAGTACCAGAGTTTAGAGAGCAAAGACATGCATGGCTGAAAGCGACGCCTCCAATTTTACTATGCTACAGTACACGTAGAGCCATGGAAGGCGACACCATTAATTCTCTATTTTATTAGTACACGTAACGTGCAGAGCCATTAAAGCGACGCTAGTAATTCTCGGGATTTCAACTTTTGCCACTCTTGGGATTGATCAATTAACTCATCACTTACATGTGGACCCGTCGAGTCGCGACAATGCGTCGGTGGTGGAATCTGTTGTCACTCTACTCATAAGAGTGACATATGATTAAATTTTCCGTAATTCTCTGCCTGCTACAGTAATACTACAATACCTAGGGTTGCTAATGGATTAGATTCGAATAGGTTAATTAGGTTAGCTTCTTGATTGGTTTGATTTTGGTTAGGTAAAAATGAGTTAAAAGAATGAAGGGGTTGAGCTGGGTTGAGTTGTCTTATAGAAAGGGTTGGGTGGAGTTCGAATGGGTCTCAAATTTAGTGTTGAAATTAAGTTAAGAACGGGTTCAACCCGTGATCTCATAACATAGCTCACTTTGTGGTTTGACTCTATTCATAGGGTTCATCTAGGCATCTAGTTCTAATAATTTGCACAAAGTAGCGTCACTATACTAAAAATCATATCGTAGTAAATTTTAGAGAATTTGACAACCTGTGTATTGCAGCTTGTAGCCCAAGAACAAAGATTTCTCCGAATCGTCCATCAAGCCCTTGAATTTACCAAACTCTCACTATAGTTCCTTCGCATCGATAGCATCCGATCCAGCTTGTCATCGTATGACCTATCCTCATTGAAAGCACACCACAACCAAGATATCGTCGTCTCCCTCGACGATGTTATAACTACCTTCTGTATAATCTTCTCTTCACTATGACCGGTCCAACATGTATACCCTGCTTTGAAACCCTTTGAATCAAGTAAGGTTTGATCTCACCGAGTTAGTAAACATCCTCATATTATCGCAATCAATGTATGGACAATACATATATTCCATTCCAACATTTTCTCGCTTCGCCACTCTTCTAAAAGTAGACACGCTCATTAATGCACTCTTTACTCACACGTTCTCAATATCCATCCACTTGATCCATCGATCTATGCTACGTATGTAACAAATTAGTATTAAATTCGATTATTAATGTTATTATAGCCACCAAATTTAATACTTGCATATAATTTTATTCACCTTAATAAATTGCTTATATCTAAATTTGGTCGATAGCTACGTATGTACTATTAACGAAGCAATATATATATCAAGCAAGAATATATTCAGGTAAACTAGGAGTAATGACTCATTCTTAAATTAGAGCAAACTACCATGCTAGATCTAAATCTTGCTATCATCTCTCTTTATTACAAAGCATATAATTAGAAGTAAATACTAACCTCAAATCACCAAGAATAAATTGATCTACAAGCGTAATGCTTTCACCAAACTCCCCAAAGCCGACCGCCTCCTTCAATGCAAGATAATGAAGACAAATATGTCGTGACTAATCTAGCTAGGTATTAATTAATAACGCAATGTATCCCAAACACGCCTAACCACAAAATCGTCGTAATACATCATTATCACAGGCGGTTCTCATTAAGAACTTTCGTGATAATGGTATATTTCATAAATAGTTATTATTACAAACCGTATGTGATAATTACTTATCACATATGGTTTTTTATTAATAATTGTATATGAATATACATCACAGACAGTTCTAAAGTAGAACCGTCTATGATAAATACACCACATATTGTTCTAAATACATTCTCATATACATAAATACAAATTCACATATATGACACATTCTCATATACATAAATGCAAATTTAGTAATGCCTCAGAGTAAATATGTATTACTTTGTTGTTTTTACCAACAAGAATGTCGTCGATCATGTCATTATAGCGAGACCGTTACATATATAGAAGATAGTAAATATAAATTCAACAACTTGTATATATTTACTTATGGCCAAATAGTGTGGGCAGCCACTTCTTACAAAAGATAAAAAAATAGAAACATAACTGCTTCAAAGTTTTTCTAGTAGCGGAGGTAGCATGATATCTCGTCTTCAAAACTTCATAGGTGACGTGGTTGGCATCGGACGGTTCAGATCATCGAATGAAGCATGAAATGCATTCACATGCTCGGTGCGCTCATTTGAGTATCTCCCGAACACCCTCCGACTGAATAATCAACTCGAATTGAGCCCACATGCTCTCTTCCCTTTCTTGAGGGATCTCAGCAAGGTTGACTCGATCGCCTGCCACCTCGACTAAGTACTCCAAGCGATCGCAAGCCTCCTGGAGATATGCAACATCATTGTGGAGGACCACGTTGATGGCAATGTTAGCTTGCCGGAAGTGGGAGACCAACCGAAAAACGCGGTGGAGGAGGATATCAAGACGGCGGAAGGTGGCCTTCAACTGCTTTGGTAAATCCTTGGATATAGAAGCGACGACACTATTGGCACAGTGTCTTCCGTAGCATCCGCTAGCGTATGGCCGACGAGGTGCTCAGACAAGATGGCGAGTTGGCGTCAATGCCAAAGAACAAGAAAGAGTAGGGAGCTATTTATTTGTTCTTGAGAGACAAGGAAGATAGGCGGGCGGCCGCGAGGTGCTCGACAGATCGGCGATGTGGAGATTAATCTCGGTGGCGGACGATCATTTTTATACAATAAGGAATACATCCGGCGCGTGAGACGAAGAGACGATCGGGAGCGAACGATCAAGAGGCGCATCGGGAGACGAAGCGCCATTTATGCGCATAAATACATATCACGCATAGCCCAACCATAAGTAGTTTGTGATACACAACTATCACGTATGGTTCGATATAATACCGTCTCGTGAACTATCATATACAGTTCTAATTAAAAACCATATGTGATGTCTGCAATTATCACAGACGGTTTGTATTAATAACCGTCTGTGAACTATTACAGGTAGTTATTAACAAGAATCATTTATGATAATTACGTATCACGATAGTACATAGTTACGCTTTGTAAAACCATATGTGATAATTACAATACGTATGGTTTCTTTTGAATCGTCTGTGATAAGACATCTAGTATAGTCTGCTTTTGTAGTAATGTTAGTAGTATATAAAAATTTTTACATTCACGTCCACATCATACTCATCTTTTTCTTAACTCTATAAACCTTTTAGAATTATTTATTTCAATTATTTGTCATCTGCTGGACATGTTGGTAGCAATCCTAATCCACGGACCACGATGGTGATGTCTTGGATGATGCTGACACTAGGCTCGAGTTGGATGTCATTAATATGCTTACAATAGTTAATATATTAATTTTATCGTCGCAAACAAAACTTAATTTTTTCTTCTAGTTGTGCACTGGATCAAGCGTAACGTACATATGCACATGCCAATAGGTGGTTGCATGCATGCGTGAAGACGTTGTTTCATGCATGCAACTTCATCAATTCGGTCCACAGTGTTCATTTTTTTTATAGGGTTAGACCTGTAGATTAATGTAACGCCCCCTTTTTTAGGAACAGGGACGTCGAGCCACCCGCAACAGCCTAAGAGTTCAGTTACGGATAGAAGAAGTATCATGCCTGCCCACGAGCAATTTAAAGAAGTTAATTTGATTAAAATAAGACCTAATGGCTAACTTTAGCAACAATACGCAGGCCCAAGCCTAAAACTTAACTAACATACGAAGAGTCAAGAAAACTCCACATGAACACTTGAGTGTAGACATAACCCTAATACGAAAACTTGCAAGATCCTCTTTTCCTCCGTATCGTTGTGGTGGAGACATTGTAAGACCGAGTACCAACAATTGTACTCACCAAATCACATGGAGAAATACTATATATCTACTTGCCGTGATTCTCAAGTGAAGGAATACAACCGCTCTATTATAATATGTGGATGCATCTTTGTTTGTCAACGTTTTGAACACAAAAGAATAATAACTATTTAATAATTTGGGGTTCCAAAACTTGATTCATAGACCTCAACATTTTCAACTCATTCCCAAGTCTACTTATGCCTTGCTATTGAATCGCCCATGAACATAGCTTCTTTTACCGGAAGTACGGCGTATTTGAGATACTATTGTGATTACTCTGTAGAGTTGCCCAGCTTTACGCGCAAGAATTTCTTAACCCTCATGACCGAGTTAAGAAAACAAAGTCGCGTTTATCGCTTATCTTTTATATAGGCTCTACCGGTAGACCTCCAACTCGATCCGGTATCTCACGACACGACCAAATATCTTCGCCTGTCCCGAGAGGAATCTATCGTTGTTCAAGATGGTTTACCCTCCTATACCAACACTTCTCACTCTTGTAGAGATTCAATCGATTTGAGCAACTACTAAACCAGGTTTCACAAGTCAAAACTTGTGGTTGGACGATCACTATGTTCCTTGCTCAAGATAAGGTCATCCTTATTTCTCTAGCTTTACCATCACTTCACTCGAGGCATTAATCGCATGCACCTTTGCCCTAGGGTAAGATCGTGACTAAGGTCACCGTGGCTTTCCACTAGACCCTCTTACCCTAGAACCAATTCAATAATTCCACCGCCCAAGGCCAACACAAAATTCTCATGATAATCAATTCCTAAGAAACACTTTTGTAAAAGCACAGGCAAAAATAATAAGTTAAACAGTAGTATGAAATAGTTGAGTTTCCTATACTACCATGGTCATTTAAATAGTAAATTTAGCATTACTAAGTTTTGTTAAGGTGAATATGGCCATCAAAGTAAATAGGGCTTTTCGGTGGTATTATGTAACTAGGTATCATGTCATTGGAAACATTTATTGCACATAAAATACCAAGACACAAATACTTGATAATGGAAATACTGATAAATAATTAATAAAATGTAAGTTCAACATGATCAAAAACATGTGACTTTAGTCTTTCCCGTCGTTCTCAATCTTCTCTACCGGCTTCAACCTTGCTTCATTCACCTTTGCGGCCCTTCAGTTGACCAACTCACTTGGTCCGCTCACTAGCGTAGAAAACAAAGTCAAACAAGTTCCCGCTTTGCGAATGCAAGCTAGGAACAAATGCAATTAAATAACAAGAAAACATAAAAGGAAATGGGTTGGGTGGTTGGAGTTCAACAATGTTTGGTTGGTGATGAGGCTAGAGTTGGATTAGATAGGCTCAAACGATCAAAAGGGCATATGTGTTGGATGTATTTTGGAAACAGAGGATTAATCTTTAGAAATGGATGATTGATTTTCGAATTGGGTGAGTTTGGGTTTCATCAAGATTTAATTTGACAAAACGGAGGTCGGAAATGGATTCACGGGGTCAGAACGGTCAAAACAGGGTATTTTTTTTGTAAATTCATGTTCTGATGAATAGTAACGGATTCAATCACTGTTCATCTCAGATCGGTAGCTACAGTACCAGGTTCAAACAGTAGTGGATCGGATATTTCGGGTGAACAGTACTCAACAGTACTGGCTCGGCCCAAAAACTCGCGAGCGATTCGGCCCAAACGGCGCGTGTCTGTGGACAGGGGTGGAAAACGGTAACGGATAATTCGTTTTATCCGATATTCGTATCCGAGAAAACACGAATATGGTAAGCAAAAATTCGTGATTCGAAAATATTCGTGATTCAGATTCGAGAATATTCGTATCCGTATTTGAGAGTATTCAGATTCGCATTCGATTCGAGAATATTTGTATCCGTATCCGTATTCGAGACTATTCGATTCAGATTCGATCCGCTTTTAGAACCCATGAAAATTGCACAAATTTTGTGATTCAAAATTTGAATTTAGGTGGTTTAAACCGAACCGGTCAAAACCGTGAAAATCGGCAAAATCACTAGGAACTGCTTTATCCGATATTCGATCCGAGAAAATCCGTGATTCGAAAATATCCGTATTCGTATTCGAGAATATTCGTATTCAGATTTGAGAATATTCAATTCGATTCGTATTCGCTTTAAAAATTTGGATTGTATTCGTATTTGATACTATTCGACCGTATCCGATCCGCTTCCACCCCTATCTCGTGGACCGTTGATGGCAACGTGACGGACAAGATTGAGTCACATCGTCATTGTCTTCTACCTTCCGCCACAGGCGCAGTAACGAGTAGCGGTGGCAGCAGCCGATTGAGCGTCAGCGAAGGTCGCCGACGGCAACCAAGGACATCTACGGGTTCCTCAAGGTCTTGGGGTTCCATTTTTGAGGTTGGCCGGACTTGAAGAGCGATGATTTTTGAGGCTGCACGGGTCAGGGCATGGCACAAGGCGACTCCGGTGGACTTTCGGCGAGTTGTTAGGGTTTTTAACCAACTACGGGACAAGGCGAACTCACACAACAGGCGGCTTAGGTGGGATAGCTCAGTTGAGCTGTCCACGGTGAGGTCCTTTCACGACAAGGACTCACACCGTTAGAGCTCTAGAGCTACACTCGTGCTAAGGCGAGTTCAATAGTGTAATCAGGATACTTTGGAGATGCTAAAAATAGGAGCAATTGAATACTTATTGAGAAACAAAGGAGATTGCAAAGAAGGGCTCACCGGCGTAGGGAGACGACGGCGTTGGCGATGGTGAGTGAAGGACAACAATTGACCGCTCGGGAGGGTTGTATGGGGTGTGTACAAGCTCCAGAACGACTCCAAGAGACTTTAGGGCGACCGAGAGATAGCTTGCACAAGAAGGCGGTTTGGGGGTTTTTGCGTGCGCGACGAGGAAAGATGGGGAAGACTCTGCAGAGGGAGTAATTGCATTGGTGACGTGGCTCTGCGGCTTCTGCAATAGTTGACGAGGGTTGACGTTGTGGTACGGAGGCAAGAGCATTGCCGGGAGCAGAGAGCCGCAGAGAGAGAGAAGAAAGCGGGCAGAGCAGCATGCAAGGCGAGGGAGAAAGCGGCAGAGCCGGGCAAATGATCAAGGGGTCACGGTGCCACTTGGTGTGAACATGCGGCGGAGGCAGCCACAATCCGGTGAGACGGCAGCACGGCGCCAGAGGCGATTTAACAGAGAGGCGGTGGAGAAGCGATCGTGCATAGCGGCGCCAACAAGAGGAGAAGGCGAAAAGACCAAAAGGAAAGCGAATTTACTGGGAATTGCCAAATAGGAAAGAACCGATTTCAAAAGAAATTCAAGAATTTCAAAATTTTGAGAATTTTAGGTTGTTTCATTAATGTCCGAGAGTCTGAAACTCGGTTCGGACTCTGATTTTGCTGTATGATGTAAGGATTTTGATTTCGCTGCTTGGAGCAAAAGCTTTATAGGTGGACGCTCTTAATCCCTCCATATGTGATACATATGAATTTGTTTTTCTGCTGAATCCATTTAGGTCGGAATTGTACGTACCCATCCAGTATAAATATCCAACAGTTTAAATTAGATTCCATCTACCAAACTATTTGATAGTCTACATAGATCCATGCCGTAGGTTGCACTCGTACGAAGATTGGATAGCCAAGATTTTTTCTATTCTCTGATTAATGCGATAATTTTGAATATTTTTCTTTTCTGATTAACTTAATAATACAAGTTTTATTATCTCTTAGGATTAATGTAAAAGCACCTGAAGCAGCCTCAAATTAGTATAGTTTGATTTGATTTGATTTGGTAGTACTTTACATAGATTCATGTCGTAGGTTGCACTAGTAGAAGATTTGATAGCCAATAATTTTTCCTTTTCTCTGATTAATATGAGATTTTTTTTACTTTTTTCTTTCATCCTGTTAACATCGTAATTTCTAGCTTTTTTAACTCCTAGGATTACTGTGAGAGCTTGTGAAGGAGTCTCTAATTAGTATAGACATAGAGATATAGATAGATAGATAAATTTATTTCAAGTCAATTACTATCTTATTCTCATATCGTAATTCCTTCGACATGAGTAAAAGTGTAAGGGCCTGTTTTACCTCATAAGCTAGCGGCTTTTAGTTTTACTATAGTTCCTAACTTTCAAACAGTATTTTCTTAAGTCGGGTCTACAAGTTAAACGATCTACACGTTAAAAGTCTAACATTTGTACCAGCCAAAATCGCAAGTGAGTATCTTTCTCTCTGTAATCTGTACCGTAAACAGCTAAAATTCAAAATTTTTAGTTAAAAGCCAAAAACCGCAGCCAAAAAGAACAGACCATATAACTGATGCTCAAGTTACCTAGCTCATTTCTCCCCAACTTTTTCACTGCCGTTGCAGATTGTATTGTTACTATGAATGAGTGGGTGAGATTGGCACCAATGCGACATCAATCTGGCTGTCGTAAACAACGCCAAAGTTGTTCTCATTTGCTCTTTTGGAGCTATAGCATAGATGTTTATTCAGATATGCATGAGTTTCACGTGTACACTATAATCTATAGGCGGGACATAAAGCCAGGCTCAATTATATGGAAGATGCTCCTATTTTATATAAAAGTTGAAAAGTAGATGTTATTTTTCTATGACTTCATCAGTGCTTCAACCGTAAAGAAAAGTAAACCGTGGTGGATCAGTGCATGTCACTTTGTGCTGTTGGCTTGTTGTTTTTTATGAATGTAATGAAATGCTTATGCTTATGTTTATGTCTTAACTCATCTTTTACTTATACTAATATAGCATAGTATAACACCTATCGGTATTTACTCATGCTTGCACTCTTTAAAACGGAGACTAATTGTCCATACTTTTTATAAGGGGACCTCATTGCCTATATCTTATATATGTGGACCTCATCTCTGTGTCGTGGGTCTTATCTTTTCATCATAAATGCTCAACATGTAATACAACGATTATTATCTTTTCTTACTAGCAATTGATGTACTCATTATTTTTCATAGTCATCAATATTACCATCAATTTATCATAGCATGTAAACAATATAAAAATAGGAATAATCAAATAAATCATTATGACAAGTATTCAACCAATCAAACAACAATTTTAACACTCGAGTTACTATTCTACTATATATTTGTCTTTCTAGTTGCGACAACCGATGATTTTATAATACTCCGAAAATAGTCATAAAGACTTGTGCGCAATTAATAAGAAAGAAATACGTGAACAAGGGGTTGTGTGGGATTTTTTAGGCGTTAGATTGGTTTTGTGATACGAGTCACAGAGAAGAGTTGGGGTCAGATTAGACTTGCCAAGATAAAACGAATCAAGGGATGGGATTAAGCCCAAATAGCCCAATAAACAAACCCTAGCCACCTTCTTGCCGCCACACCATCAATTTTTTTCTTTCCAGCGCTGCTCGGTTTTCCTCGGCCGTTTCCGCCCGTGGCGCTCGCCCTTCGCTGAGTATGGAGTTCGGCCGCCCTGGGAGGGCGGATGCACATTAGAGGCAGTCGGGTATATCCTCGAACTGATTTTAATTTTTGTTTTTCTATATTTACACATTGTATGTCTCTTACATATTAAAACTATTATCCCTATGTCAAAAACTACATCTATCATAAAAAGATTTAAATATGTTGACAAACAGAGAGGAAAAGAAAAGAAAACATGTAGGATGTTAACAAAGTAAGACACTCTTAAAAAATTGAGTGTAAGTTGAAGTTAGTACGATACAACATATCAAGTGACCGTGAAAAGAAAACAAAATAATATGGACTACTTGAATCGATTGAGCATGAAGCCGGTCGAGCCCTAAGCCAATGCCACCCAAGGCCCAAGCCATTACCAGCCCCAAACAAACCAAGTAGCCAATACCAAGTCCGACGATGCTTAACCTACCTTTTCCTATTTTCCACGTGGCACGTGACGATGCAACCTTTCGTCTATAACGGTGACGGGCCAGTGCCGGCTACCGTCGTCCGGAGCATGTTGGCCGCTCTCACCGCGCTTACTGCGCCGATATATGGCCGACGGCCATGGCAATAGATGAGGTCGCCCACTCATCGCCTCATCATGGCTTCTTGCTTTTAATGTTCAAATGCTCAATGATCTTTATAGCTAACGAAATAATAATTTGTAGATCAAAATACGTAGTCCGTAGTCATGAAGCCATTTCTAAAAAGAAAGTCATCAGGATCAAGTGCAAATGCTACGAATACAGAAAGTCTAATATCAATTGGGAGAGAGGAGATTCAGTTTGATCCAAGGAAAAGAAAAGAATAGACGACTATCTCCATAATCGAAAGATGTTTTAAGAAGAATAGACGACCATTCTCGCACATATGATTTTTCATATAATATATTTGGGAAGGAAAAAGAAGTTTTAACTCTGTATGGTTTGTTCAGTATGGTAGTTGATTTTAGTATAGCGAGTCTAAAGATATAAAGTTTAAAATATATTGCTATCAACTATATTATTAATTGATGTATTGATAAATACACGTATGGAGTTTAAGACTCTCGTTAGACACTGACCGTGGGCACTCTCGGAGCCGCGCGCCGTGCTCCGCCGATGTTAGCCTAAGCGGCTGGGCGTGCTGCCTGTGCGTCGTCGGCAGCTACGATTGCTACTCTGCACATCTCCGCAAGACACCACTGGTTGGTGTTGTCGGCAGCACAGGAAATTACAAAGTCATTATTAGTTTTGCTATCGGGTGCACAGAAAGAGCACCATGCGTCCGTGGGAGTGTGGGACTCCAAGAGAGAGAATCGAAGTCAACTTGGTAGCTAGAGCTCTGCTTTGTACATGAATCTCTCGGTTAGAACAGTACTGTTTACAAGTTCTGCACTGTAGCGACTAGAAGTGAGATCTTCATCTTTGTATTGTTTGAATCGGGTTTGACGGGTGGGTAAATAGTGGTAGTAACTAGTAATGATTTGATTTCTCCTAGTATTTTTAGGGTAGATTTCAGATTAGAGAGATGACGTGTGCGTTCGTTCCGAAAAAAATGTAGTAGATTGGTTTAGTCTGTAGTACTGTTATACTATTTTTATGGGTGTGCTATGGCCAAAATTTTAAAATTTTACCTATTAGAGAGTTGTAGAAAATTTTAATAGCTTTTATAGAATTTTCGTTCATATCAATCAGATTAGTAGATTGTGATATATGAATTTTACAAACCTGTTTTTTGGTATGTATGCCTTGTTTCGGCGGTCTGTAGTAATTCGTAGATTAAGAATAATAAACTAGGCAACCTGGAAATTTGGTTAACATGGACAATAAAGGTAATTTCTTAAGATTTTCAGAATGTCTAAAAACATGATTTTAGAATAGTACATTAGAAGATATGAACTTTGAGAGACTGTTGTCCAGCACCTCACGAAAAACATTAATTTGATTTAAGTAATGCCAAAACTAAATTTTATGAATAACTAGAAAGTGATAGAAAATTTCCGGTAGATACTAAAAGCATCATTGCTTAATAAATTTGGACGTGTAGATTAAAAAAATTAAATTAATGAGTCTGTTGTCCGAAAAATGATAGACCTATCTTTTGGATTAAAAACATGGAACGAGTAAATATGTAAAACTGATGCTAAGTTTCCCAGATCAATTCTCCCTAACTTTTTCACTGCACGTCGCAGGTTGTATTGTTACTACGAACGAGTGGATGAGATCGGCACCAATGCCACATCAATCTGTCTGTCGTAAACAACGCCAAAGTTGTCCTCATTTGCATTTTTGGGAGCTGTAACTAGCATGGTTGTCATCATTTGCTTTTTTTGGGAGCTATAACTAGCATAGATGTTTCACGTGTACACTACAATATGTAGGCAGGGCATAAAGCCAGGCTCAATTATATGGATGATGCTCCTATTTTATATAGAAGTTGAACAGTAGATGCTAATTTTTCCTATGACTTCATCATTGCTTCAACCATAAAGAGATGTAAACCTTGGTGGATCAGTTCATGCACTTGGTGCTGTTGGCTTGTTGCTTTCAGACAGCAATCGTAATGGAATTCATTTTTGAGCATATGTATTTATGTATACTCAGAATGACCACATAAAAATAACATGGCTATATAATTATCAAAAAGCATTACCACAATATTGTAATATTCAAAATATTTACTAAAGACATCTACAATGTACAACAGTTTCGGATGCTTTAAAAGATGAGAAAATTAGCTTAGTACCATTGCAAACAGGTATAAATTGGAAAATACCATCTAATGTGAGGATTTCATATCAGGCTAAGACCACATGTGGATTCCACGTGTCTATTACTTAAACTTAATCGTGTCATTCTACATGGTAAAACCATCTATTCATCAGCCACACGGCAATAACATAATCCAAAACCAGTCCGGTGTTATTTGAAATAGATTGCAAAGTTCGGGTGGTCAAATGTTCGGTTTCATAGTCGAGGTGTTGGATAGACTTTTCGATTAAAGTTCGATGTATTATATGGATTTTTTCCAAAATAAAATTATATGCTTCTTATCCTTAAATTACAGTCAATCCTGACCGTTAGTTCTGACTAATCATGCAAAAAAACTTATGCTTTTCCGAACGGTTGAGTAGTCAGTAGAACCTTAGGTGGTGCTCGGTTGGCAATGAATTATTGTGGCTTATGGCTGAATTTTCACAGTAGTGGTCGAAATTACATCATGGTGATGGTGGCTTATTTAGCATAGTTAAATTAAAAAATTAAAATAGAAAAACAGGTTAGCCCAGACGTAATGGAAACAAATACGGAAAAAAAAGAACCGGTAAAAAAGCTCAAAAAATTCAGAAAAAGACGAAATTTAGGAATAGTGAAAAATAATCCAGAAGCCGAAACAAGCGGGGCTTAATTTGCCCAACATTACATTTATGGCATTTCCAATGGAATCTATGCTAGATTGTATCAAGTAGAAGAGAGAATAGTTCAATGAAGTTTAGATACAACCATTGGAATAAATTGTATCTTGATGTTATATCTAAAGGGTCCACAATATTTTAATTGCTGCATGAATCTGTGGTCTCTAACGATCAATACTAAATTTAATGGAACCACAGAATGCGTCTTTTAGATAGAAGCCTCCTCAACCCAACATGCAATGTCTTGAGTTTCTAGCTTTTAGTTTATTTTTATTATTTATAAATTTCGTTTTTTTGGCTTTTTTGTTTTTTAGCTTTTTTGCTGGTTCTTTTTTCCCGTATTCGTTTGTTTTGTCTGTGATGGGTTAATCTGTTTTTTTTTCTATTTTTATTTTTTTAAGTTTAGTTACGTCAAATAAGTTACTATTAGATATAGTGTAATTTTAATTGACTATATTATAATTTTAGTTATAAATTAATTTATTTCAGTCTAACCGAACAACGACACTTTGATTTACTACAAATGGCTTTCATATCAGTTGAGATACAAGTATATTCTGTCTTTTCCTCTTCTTCCTTCCACCTCACCGCAGAAAAGCTTTGCATGTGCGCAAGGAACCAATGAATGCCTATTAACTACTAGTAAAAGACTACTGCAGAGGATGCCTAGAGGTCAATAACATATATTTGAAAGCAATGCAAAGAAAGCAACGGTAGTCAAAGCAGACAAATCACTTCATGATTTCTCCTGACTTCCGTTCTCTTGCTTGAAAGTTGTCGTACTTTATGGTCTTCGCTACATCATATTTTTATTGTGCTACAGTAACACACAGAGCCGCGACATCACGAGGTCTCGTGGGTCCCGCCGACGTGAAGGAGCGAGTATCAGCGGGATAACGCATCACAGCGGCCGAGCGTCAACAGCATATGCGTCCGAGCGTCAACAGCATACGCATTAAGGAGGGAGGAAGTACCAGAGTTTAGAGAGCAAAGACATGCATGGCTGAAAGCGACGCCTCCAATTTTTACTATGCTACAGTACACGTAGAGCCATGGAAGGCGACACCATTAATTCTCTATTTTTATTAGTACACGTAACGTGCAGAGCCATTAAAGCGACGCTAGTAATTCTCGGGGATTTCAACTTTTTGCCACTCTTAGGATTGATCAATTAACTCTGTCACTTACATGTGGACCCGTCTGAGTCACTGACAATGCGTCAGGGTGGCAAATCTGTTGTCACTCTACTCATAAGAGTGACATATGATTAAATTTTCCGTAATTCTCTCGCACAAGAATACTACAATACCTAGGGTTGCTAATGGATTAGATTCGAATAGGTTAATTAGGTTAGCTTCTTGATTGGTTTGATTTTGGTTAGGTAAAAATGAGTTAAAAGAATGAAGGGGTTGAGCTGGGTTGAGTTGTCTTATAGAAAGGGTTGGGTGGAGTTCGAATGGGTCTCAAATTTAGTGTTGAAATTAAGTTAAGAACGGGTTCAACCCGTGATGCTGTAACATAGCTCACTTTGTGGTTTGACTCTATTCATAGGGTTCATCTAGGCATCTAGTTCTAATAATTTGCACAAAGTAGCGTCACTATACTAAAAATCATATCTGTAGTAAATTTTAGAGAATTTTGTGAAATATTTATGGTGTGAACGCAAGTTATAAATTTTAAATACTGAACTTTTTCAAAAGTTTTCTATAAAAGTTTGTTGGTCTCACGTATGTGTCTGGGTCTAACAATTTGCACAAAATAGCATTTCTATATTCTAAATCATCTATAGTAAATTTCAGGCAATTTTGTAAAACTTTTATACTTTGAACGCGAGTTAGAAATTCTAAATACCGAATCTTTTCAAAAAAAATCTATAAAAGCCTGTTGGTTCTACCTATGTTTCTAGGCCTAATAATTTGCACAAAGTAGCGTCTCTACACCCGAAAGTATCTGTAGTAAATTTCAGAAATTTTTGTGAAACTTTTATGGTATGAACGCAAGTTATAAATTTTAAATACCGAACTTTTCAAAAGTTTTCTATAAAACTTTGTTGGTACCACCTATGTAACTGAGCCTAACAAGTTGCACAAAGTAGTGTCTCTACACCCTAAATTATTTATAGTAAATTTCAGACAATTTTGTAAAACTTTTAGAGTGTGAACGGTAGATAGAAATTCTAAATACCAAACATTTTCAAAAAGTCTATTGGTTCCACCTATGTGTTTATGCCTAATAATTTACACAAAATAGTGTCTCTATGCCCGAAATCATTTATAATAAATTTCAGGAAATTTCGTGAAACTTTTATCGTGTGAACGCAAGTTATAAATTTTAAATAGCGAACTTTTTCAAAATTTTCTATAAAAACCTATTGGTCCCACCTTTATGTCTGGGCTTAAAAATTTATACAAAGTAGCGTCTTTACACCCCAATCATCTATAGTAAATTTCAAGCAATTTTTATGAAACATTTATGGTGTGAATCTGAGTTAGAAATTCTAAATACTGAACATTTTCAAAAGTTTTCAATAAATGCACTTGGCCTTGTATGTAGTAGATTAGTAAAAAGTGAGTTGGCAACGAGTTTGAAATGGGTTGAAAATGGGTTTCAACTCATTTCAACCATTTGGGTTGAGATGGGTTGAGTGGAGATGCCATATGGGTTGGGTTGGGTTAGGTTAGGTAGGGTTTTGTGCTTCTTTAACTGAGAGTTGGGTTGAATTTGGGTTGTGTTTTAACCCATTACCACCCTTAATAGTATTGAACAAAACAATTCCCTTTCTTTTGCTATCTTTTGTTTTTGTGTTGATGCTGTGTTGCTAGATTGGACAATCAGAAGACATGAGATTTGAGGAAAAAGCTTCCGCTACAGATCATAAGCATTCATCTCCCTCTGATTGCCATTGATGATCCTACAAGTGGTATCAAAGAAAGTTGCAATGACATCAGATTGAGATCATTGTTCAAGTAAGCTACTGTTTTTTTGATGGAACAGATTATTTCTATTTGAAAATATGTATGGAGGTTTTTCTACAAGCACAAGGTAATGCTATCTGGCAAAAAGTTAAAAATTCATATGTAGTGCCTCGTTGTTACTACTCGAAAATGTCGCTAATGTTGAAGCTAATGCTAAGACTAGAAATATTTTGTTATGAGGTCTAAGTAGAAACGAGTTTGTCAGAATTGCTCATATTAAATCTGCTAATAAAAGTTGAACTATTCCAGTTGATTATCATGAAGGTTATAAGTCTATTAAAAGTGTTCATCAGAACCAATTTAAAAATGTGTATTCTAAATTTGAGATGAAACCTGGAGAAGCAGTAGACGCACTTTTTGATCACTTTAATAAAATTATTAGTGATTTGCTATCTTTGATATCACATATTTGTATTCTAACAATGCTCGTCAAATCTTAAATAACAATGCTCGTCAAATCTTAAATAATTTGGATAAGTCTGTTTCGAATGTGTTAGTTACTGCTATTAATCATTCTGTTAACATAGAAACATTCACTTTGAATGATCTTTATTCCAAAATGAAAACACATAAAATTGATGTTTTGGCTAGGATAAATAAGTCTAATTTTTTGGGTTTAGTGACTAACTAAACTGATAATTTTCTAGTTCATCTATTGTTTCTTTAGCCTACATTTCTCCCAGAGTTATCATTGAAAAATATCAGGATTTTGTTAACCTTCAACAAGAAGAGAACTCCATCACAAAATATCTACAATAGTTTCACCAGTTATCCCAGTATGCTCAAGGGGAGATTAACACCGAAGCTAAAAGAATGAGGTACTTTATAAAAGGTCTACGACCCGATATGAGGCAACGTCTTCTGGCCACTAAGTTTTCAAGCCTATCGAGCTTGGTCGATCGAGCTCTTCAGATAGAAGAAGAGAAATCAGGACACGTGAGAGTTAGGAAGCGAAAGGAGCCTTTGCAATTGGCACGAATGACTTGTTTTCACTGCGAGCGAGATGGGCATTATCGTCACCAATGCCCACTGAGGTCCTTACCCAAAGAAGAGGCTAGAAAGCAACCAAAAAGGCAGACGTCAACATCACGCCAGCCACTAATGGAAGAAAAAGAAGCCTACCCTAAGAAAGCGATAATAGAGTACAGGAAGAAACAGGTCTACTTAGAAGAATGACATGAAGAAAAGAAGCAAGACAGACAGTCAAAAAAATGTGAGCTATACAGAACAAGAAATGGAGTAATGTCCTTTTGGTTCTCCTTTTGTAAGCCAGTTTGGAAGGATTGAATAGTTTGTCTATAAATAGCTTTAGCTAAGGCTTGTAGCAAAACTATGGGAGTGTATGAAGACCGTCCATGCAAAGTGTAAGGGACGAGAAGGTCTTGTTGTAATAAAGTTACTTCCAGCAGACCCAAACATATAAAGCCATGGTACGACACAAGTCATCTGAGTATGAACCTGCAGCACACACACACAAGGATGATATACAGGTACAGGTGAAAAAAAGGAAAGAGCTTGGAGGACCCAGAGGTAACCAGATGAATTAGGGGCCAACAATGTCATCTGAAGGCAGCAAACCCTCTCATGATCCGAAAATAAGGATCGCAAATTTAAGGAAAGGAGTCAGAACTGTAACAGTTTTTGTATTCAACCCATTCTTTACCCTGGGTGAATCTCGAGGTCGAGATTCTTTTTAAGGGGAGTTGGTTGAAACACCCCAGAAAAATTTCAAAATTTTTTTGTGATTTTTTCCAGAATTTTTGGGCGAATTTTTTGAAAAATTTCCCAATTTGGAAATTTTTAGGCGGAATACGCTTTCCCTTTTCGGCTTTTCCACTTTCCGGTTCTCCTTGGCGCTTTCCTCCTTTTTCCTCTTCCTCTTCCCACTGGCGCCTTCCCTCTTTTCCTCTTCCTCCCTCCGCCTACGCCCGCACCTGAGGACAGCCGCACCCACGGTTTCTCCCCGCCTCGCTGGTTGTTCCTCGCGGTCCCCACCGGTCGAAAACCAGCGGTGCCTCCCCCAGACACGCGTCACCCCGCTTCCCTTGGCCCCCGCTAGCCTCGCCTTCTCCTCCGCCGACGCTGCCTCGCCTGCTCGCCACATCGCCCGCGCCATGCAGCCGCTGCTGAAAGTCCGCCATCGTGCCATGTCGCCCGTGACTACGATGCCCTGTCACCCCGTGGCCCCGCTCGTCAGCCGCCGCAGCTCCTCCCTCCTCCGCGCGGAGCGCCACCGCCCGTACCGGTCGCCAACTAGTCCCACACGCCTTTTCGCACCATTACTCACCCGCATCACCCTGTCACCGCCCCGTCGCTCAGACGCGACGCTCTTCGCTCTGTCACCTCGCCCAACCCGCCTGCCAGAGCGATAGCTCGCCAACTCCGCCATTAAACACCCCGGCACCGCTGCTCATGCACGCCGCTAGCTCCGCCCGCGCCTTCTTAAGACCAGCCACCCCACCAGACACTCCACCTCACTCCCTAGTTGCTCCCCAAGCAGCTGATTGGAGTCTAACCACCTGCATCGCCGCCGATCAGCTTCTTCGTCTCTGGTGATCTTCTGAGCCCCATTCCTTCTTTTCTTCTTTAAAGCCTGATTGCATTCACTGACTTGCTCTCCTTTGCTTCCTGAACACAATGGTGGACTCCACTGGTCGAATGCGCCCCTCTCCTACCCTAGCGGCGAAGTTCGTCGTTGGCCGAACGGGGGCCATCGTGCCTGGAGCGCCGCTAATGGCCTCTGGTGCCAGAAAATCACCATCGTCTTCTCTTCGGCCATTCGCCGCCGTTGAGCCTCGACATCCGTCCCAAAGCCCCAAAATGGATTCCCCACCTCCCAAGGAACCTCTTACCACCCTTCAATCCCGCTGGACGGCACCGGTGGTGCCGTTCCGCTCGTGCCACCGTTCTGTGCCTCCCGGCGAGAACGATGGGCTGGAGATAGATGACGACGACGTGGACGCATACTCACCATCCACGTCTTTGTTGCCGTCTGACCACGGCCTTCAGATGGCCTCACTCCGTGGCCGTCCAATCCCACTAAAGCTCCCCCTTCGCAACCGCCCGATCCGACCCCCTCTCCGTGATCGTCCGATCCACTCAACGCATTAGATCTGGAGCGCTCGCTCACGCTTCATCGCCGTCGCCCGTGCTCATAAGTCTGGGCAGGCGCGCGCGATGGGCCATGCTTGCGCGGCGCTTGGGCGGGCCGGCCACCGAGCCGAGCCGAAGCCATCTCGGACGCACAGTAGCAAAAAGGCGGCCCGACATCGTTTCACCCGATTTTCAAGAGATTTTCCAATTTCCAAATATCCAGAAAATCAAAGAAAATCCTAGAAAATCAAAGAAAATCCCAAAAAATCCCAAATTACACCATCTTGCTCATTTTAATACCCTGAACCCATTTCTGACCTCCAATCCACTAAATTCTTCTCCAGAAAAATCCAAAAATTCAAAAACCCCTCTATTTGAATATTTATGCATTTTACTCCTTTTTCATAGATTTTTTTCCTCGCTTGATTAGGCTCAAGCCGGACTTATGTTGTTTTTGTGTGTTTGCGTTAGCTTCGGAGTTTTCGGAGGCTTCGGTGCAAGGTTAGGAGTAAGGAACCACAATTTACGACGTTGCCGAGCTAGTCGAGAACCAAGGCAAGTCACAAGTCCTTGATCATGTTGAAATCCCATGCCATTTAAATTATGTATTTATGGTATTTGCATTATTGCTAGTTGTGAAATGTTAGTTTGCGTAAAATAAAATGTTTAGAATGACCTGCTAAATTAGATAATTTCCCACCAACGGTAAATGCCCTATTAAATTATAGCCATTTCCTTAAAAGCCCTAGAAATACTTAAGTATTAAATAGATAATTGTAGGATATATATTTCATGCAAAGTTTTACACTACTAAGGTTATGGCCGCGGTGTAACATCCTGAAAATTTTAAATTTAAAAATATGAAGCTCTTGAATTATTTTACAATATATTTTATTGGAATTTGGATTTTGATGGTGTTTCTTTGAATTTTGGTTGAGGTTCCAATAATTGGAAATCTATGAAAAATAAAAAAACAACATTAATAAGCCATAAAGAAAATATGAAAATAAAAGAAACCTATAATTTTGAATTCGAATCTGAAAAGATGATCCATATATATATAATAAACAAGTAATTAAATAGATGAGTAAAATAAAATAAAATATAGAAAAATAATAAAAGGAAAAATATACGCAAAGAAATTAAATAGGCTTGAAAATATATATATAAATCTATATAATAATAATAATAATAATAATAATAATAATAATAATAATAATAATAATAATAATAATAATAATAATAATAATAATAATAATAATAAAGGGGAGGCTTCACCAATGGTAAACACCCACCAGACCAGGCCCCAACCTCCCGCTTCCCACCCGGTGGCCAAACCCCGCCTTCCCCCTCCTTCACTCGGCGTCCCGACAGGGCCTCCCTCTACTCGGACCACACCGCGCGCAGCCCGCTCCCCTCGTTGCGCCTCCCTTCTGACCGTCGGTTCCCCGACACCACGCTGCGCGCATCACCAGGGGCCCCACAGCCATCTCGTCGTCGCGCTGCGTCACCGCCTGGCCGCTTGTCCCATCGCCACTATGGCCGTGCCGCCGCCTCTTTTCCCGCCGCATCGTCGCACCCGCCCAAGTGAGCGGTGCAAGGCTGCGGCCGCGTCATCCGTCTACCGCCATTAACTCGCTGTCCGTCGCCCCGGTGTAGCCACACTGCCGCCAAGCTTAGCCCCAACCGCCTCGCCGCTGCGCCCTTTTCCCCTCTATAAAACCTCACGAGACTCCCATCCACACCGCAACACTCCCCTCTTTCTCCCTCTGCGAGCAATCGAGCACTCGCGCTCCCATTTCTCACCGGCGCCCCCTTCTTCCTCACGGCCGGCCGCCGAGCGCGCCACCGTGTCAACCCACCGTGGCCCAATTCCTTCCTCCCAGAGTCTCCTCAGGACACGAAAAAGCCGGCGCCACCCTCCTCCAAGCTCCTCCTGGCCTGCACTTCGCCGGCGTCGATCTCCTTCCGAGCCTGCCGCCACCGCACGTCGCCGGCCCACCTTCGGCGATCCTTGGCCTCCACTGACACCCCCATCAGTTTCCACACGACACAAGGAATCCATTTTGCCCCTCACCGACAGCCCTCCGGCCGCCCCTCGCCGGCAACCCCGACTCTGCTCTGGGCTCCAGCCTCTTAGCTCTTCTGCAATCCCTACCCCGTATATGTCGGGTAACACCCCGAGACTCAGCTGGTTAGTCGGGCGTACGCTCGGCGCTGCCGCCCGCATTTGATTCCCCTAGACGGCAGTATCTAACCGTAGATTTTAAAACCTTTTCTTTGACGAAAGAAGAAGAAAAATTAAGAAAAATCAGGAATTAATCCATAAATGATGCAAAAATTTATTTAGGAAATCAGTGAACTTCTTAAACATTTAACCATGGATTAATTATCACATGCTAGTAAATAATATGCCTTGAATACTTATTTTAAATCTTTATTAACTAACGGCTTAGTAGGAATATTACTTAGGCATATGCTTTCATGAAATAATAACTTAGTGAATAAAGATTTACTAAAAAATATATCATGAACTCTTGCATATTAGTAAATGTTATAAAATTAATCTTTGCAAAGTTTAAACCATTAATATTACCCCTATGCCCTAGCAACGATGAAAAATCCTTTTTCGGCAATAATGCTCAAATTAAATTAGAAGTTAAATTGCATGAACACGGTGATACTAAAACCACATAAAATACATCTCAAATTACTAGCAGTATAAGTTAATTCGATAAGCTAAAAATTGTATACATTGCATATAGCATATGCCCTAAATATAAACGCTCGACAAAATAATACCCAGCTAAATTGGTATACCGATTCATTGGACCAACCTGACTCATAGAACTTTCTTGATAAACACAAAAATAATAAAATAGGTTATTAATAGAAAGATCGGGTCATCGTATTTTACCATCGACCTTGCCTCAAATCACCCGAATCACCTATAAACTCACAATAAAGCTAAATTGAGTTTATTCGGATTTATTCGGGTCTTTTGAGTTATTTGCTTTTACTTGGTTTCAGTCGTTTAGTGCGTAATTAGAAACTGGAGTCCTAAAGATTCTAAGGGTCAAGCGAGATCAAGATCGAAGTAAAGACGAAGGCCAGGGACTAAAGACCATCACATGAGACAGCTTCGAGTGAGCTCAAGACCGCGGTGAACCGCGCAAGGCGAGTCAATACTTTGATCATGTTGAACTTATATTTTCTACAAATTACTTTTGTTTAAATTACCAAATTGCATGCTGTTATTTTATATACAAATACATGTTTAATTCAAGATTCTAGTTATATGCTCATTGTTTGCCTTGATTAATATTACACCTCCTTTGGAATATTTGAATATGTGAACTTTGTCGCCCTAGCAAAATTATGATAGTAACATTTGAAAATAAGTCCGTAATTATACGCCATGCTTAGTATTGCTTAGACATTCAGGGGCACAAAAATGCCCCAAGCATCACTTTTAATCATGAGAAAATTTGGTTGGGTAGTCATGGTGGTAATGACTGGTATACGTTCGATATGGTTATTTTATGCTCCCAAAAACCCTAACTTGCTTGAATATCTGGGCGGATGGTTTGGGGGCTGGTGTGTGGTGCAGTGGAAGCACAAATTATGAAATGTGGCAGAACCGCCCAGGTAATCCTAAGGACCGAATCTTGTCATGATAACCCGTGTAAAACAGTATAACCGCAAGTCTGTAAAATACAACTTGGCTAAGTAAATTTATTGACACCCCCAGACTCATCTCAACGGTAGTGGATAGGAGAGGATATGCAAGGGCAAGGGGAGGCCTAAAGGGACACCGAGTGGAGGGTGAATTTTCCCAGTTATACTAGCGTTGAGGGGAGTGGAGCCCGAATAGCGCTAGTAACCGTGGTGAACATCCCGTGCAACGTATAGGACCCACCGCAAGTGGGAGCAGCCCATAGGGTGAGATGACAACGGAGGCTAGATACTTTAAAAATTCATTGTGATGGTCTACTCAATCATGTGACCAAGGGATCATGTGGGGCAACGGGTGGATTGTCTCTTGTGGTGAAAGTGTACAAACTCTGCAGAGTCAAAACTATTCGAATAGACGTGCCCATGGTCAAGGGCGGATATGGGAACTTAACTAGATATAATTCTATTTCAAAAAACTTTGTGGGTGGGATTGGAAAAGTGGAGGGCCGCAGAAAGCCCTAGTTTGAATTGCCCTGGGTGTCACCCTAGTGATAATGTAAGCGGCTATAACGCTGAAGGATTAAGCATATGGTACAGAGGCCATTTAATAGTGGATGGAATCTGAATCGCTATTATTATTGCATTCTCTTACACATTATGTTTTTGGTTCAAACTACTAGGTCTCAGGAAGTTTCTATGTATTATATATTTCAAAAGCAAATGATGATAATACTTCTCACAAAATAAAATGTCAGGAAGATAAATAAAGTCGTAAGGAACAAAGATGGCTGGTTGTGGTAAACGCATAAAGCTGTTAGTGGATTCATGTCGATCATAAAAAGAAAGCGATAGTGTGGATTCTGGGAGGAATGAATTGGTGAAGCCGAAATGGATAGATAGACCAAATAGATGATTTAAATGATTTTTGGAGAATTAGAGAGTGCAAGGGTAATTGCGGGATTACGATACGGATAACTAATATGAATTCATGGGAGATGTTGGCAATCATGGGTTTAATAAGTTTTGATCAATTACTAGACGGGTGAATTGAATTTTTGGGAACTATTGGAGATATGATAATTGGAGTATAAACTTGATCAATGATATTCTTGGTGGAGGTGTACTAGTGAATTAATTAGAGATAGATAATATAAAATAAGGTGGATTATTGGAAGAGCCAATTTATGGTTTTGGGATGAATAACCGAAATGATTCGATTGTTAGAAAGTCCTGATACGAATGATTTTGGTGGAATAAGAAGTAATTGTGTTAAGGGATTATTAGAAATTCCGAAATGAAGAATTGATGAATAGCAATCACAAAATTGGATTATTAGGATTTTATGGCACAATTGGATACAAAATAAAGGATACAAGATTTTCATTAGTAAGAAGAGCTAATTAAATTGTCGAATAATAAGCCTAATATTGGATTTATAAATTGGTGGTGGATATTCAGACTCATATATGAAATTGGTAACTTCGATTCGAGTATTAAATATTTTGGATGATGCAATGGAAATTATTTGATCGGTGGGTCACAAGTAAATGTATTAGATTATCATTAGGTTGTGTAGTTAACAAGTTGGCAATTAGTGGATCTGAGATCGGGGTTATACGGTTAGGGTGAAATTTGAGATTGGAGGAACAAATTTATGGGAAAGGCTAGGATTATGTGAGAATCAGACACCCATGGCTGGATTAATGAAATGGTGGGTGACAAAATAGAAAGCGTATAATCGGTGTGTTAAATAAATGATGACACTCGTTGTCCGGAGTTTTAGACAGCAATAATAACACCATGATTAAATAATAAGAATAATACTAAGAGCAATTTCTGACAAAATAAAACAACCCGCGCCTCTCCTTTGATTAGCCATGCATATTAATTATTTGCATCCTGTGTATTGGCTCACGGAGCACGATGGTTAGTGTGCTCACACACGCTCTCATAACAAATCCAGAATCAAGAATCAGATCACTCCGCCTCAGCAACACTGTTGGTCATGATGACAAAGAAGATGAAGATGTAAAGGGCTAGGTCGCGAACCTCCAGTTGGTTGCCTGTAGGCACGTCCTGAGGGTTCCCCCGATGTGCTTCGTTTTTCGCTGCTGCAAGTTCCCCGATGTGTAAGTTTACCATTTTATTTATGCTTCCGCATGGTATGTATTTGATATTCATTTCTGTATCTATGAGCACTATCTACTAATACAGGGAATAGTGCAATAAATCACAGAGGATTCCGGATAGTGAAATCTGGGGTCCTACCGGTAGATTTGGAAAAAACGTGGAACTGGTAACTAGGGTAGAGGAGATGTGGGGCACCGCGAGACGGTTTTCGCCCACCGCTTTACCCTAGGCGTGGAGCTGGTAACTAGGGTAGAGGAGATGTGGGGCACCGCAAGACGGTTTTCGCCCACCGCTTTACCCTAGGGTGGAGGTCGGGTACCTCGTGGAGCTGGTAACTAGGGTAGGGAGATTTGGGGCACCGCGAGACGGTTTTTGCCCACCGCTTTACCCTAGGCGTGGAGCTGGTAACTAAGGTATAGGAGATGTGGGGCACCGTGAGACGGTTTTCGCCCACCGCTTTACCCTAGGGTGGAGGTCGGGTACCTCGTGGGAAAAATATAAGGACTAGACCCTTGGGCCGAGCAAATGACATAGTGATCGCTCAACCACAGGTGTTGACTTGTCAACCCTGGTTTAGTAGCTGCTCAAACTCGAGTGGAACCCTACATGTGGAGTTGGTATGTGGGACGGAAACCCATACACAACAACGATAGGTACCCTCAACTCGGGCTTGACGTTCCGTGTAGGCCTGCGGTTACCCGAGTTTGTGTGGATCCCTAACCTATCGGGTAGAGTGTAAGCAAGGGATTGAGCAGTGAAACGACCCGATTCCTTAACTCAGTCATGAGGGTTAAGAATGCTTGTGGGTAAAGTTGGGCAACTCTGCAGAGTCAAATTAAATGGTATTCGAATACGCCGTGCTTCTGATTATTGGGGCTGTGTCAATTGGGTGATTCCAGCAGCGAGTCATAAGTAGTTTTCACAAGTATTTTAATCTGATTAGTTGGATAATCAAGCTTTAAAAGAAAAAACTCCGTAATCTTAAGGAGTAGCCTTTGGTTTGGATTTACAAAAGTGTTTTCAAATAAAAGTGCATCTACTTAAATTAATAAACCAAGTATACTCACATCCTTTGGTGATCCATGCAATTAGCTAAGTTAGGGTTTCCCTTGTGACTTGTTGAGTATGTTGATTGGTACTCGCCTTGCATAATTCCCCCAACAGATACCGTAAGAAAAGAAGGTGATTCAAGATTTCGTGTTAGGGTTACGACCGTACTCAGGCTTTCCTGTGGTGCTTTCTGCAATTCTTCTGTATGTAAGTACTCTTGGGCTGCACGCCCGTTTTGTTGTTAATGTTGACCATTATGTCTTATTTCAATCAAACTAACTCTTCTTAAATATTCGTAATTAAGCAGGTATGATACTCGTTCTGTCCGCAACTAAAATCCTAGGTGGTTGCAGATTGTCGATGCCCCTATTTCCCAAAAATGAGGGCGTTACAGTTGTGCCATGCATGCAGCTTCACCAATTCGGTCACAATGTTCGTTTTGTGACAGGGTTAGGCCCGTAGATTAACGTCCGAGAGTCTGAAACTCGGTTCGGACTCCGATTTTGCCGTATGGAGCAAAAGCTTGGGTCCATTTGGGTCGGAAAGCTTTGGGCCTGTTTGGCAAGTCAAAAGCCAGGCGACTTTTGACTTTTGCTACAGTACCTAACTTTCAAACGGAGTATTTTCTCAAGACGGGGTCTACAAGTTAAACGTAGTACACGTTAAAAGCCCAACATCTGTACCAGCCAAAATCGTAAGTGAGTATCGGTCTCTTCGTAGTCTGTACCGTAAACAGCCAAGATTCAAAAAATTTTATCAAAAGCCATAAACCGCAGCAAAAAAGAACATGCCCTTTATAGGTGGACGTGCTGAGTCCATTTGGGTCAGAATTGTATGTATCCATCCAGTATAAGTATCCAACAGTTTAAACTAGATTCCATATATCAAACTCTTTGATAGTTTACATAGATCCATGACGTAGGTTGCACTCGTACGAAGATTGGATAGCTAAGATTTTTTCTTTTCTACGTAAGAATTTTTTTACTATTTTTCTAATTAACATAATAATTTCTAGTTTTATTACCTCTTAGGATTAACATGAGGGCTCCTGATTAATGCGAGATTTTTTAGTATATTTTTCGATTAACGTAATAATTTCTAGTTTATTACTCTTTTGATTAACGTGAGGGCTTCTGGAGAAGCCTCCAATTAGTATTTAGTTTGATTTGATTTGGTAGTTTACATATATTCATGCCGTAGGATGCACTAGCACAAAGATTCGTTAGCCAAGATTTTTTTCCTCCGATTAATATGAGATTTTTTTTCCTTTTTTCCTTTTTTCCAGTTAACATCGTAAATTCTTGCTTGTTTTTACCTCCCATTATTAATGTGAGATTTTGAATGAGGCTACAAGGTATAGATAAAGAGTCATAGATATATAGATAGATTGATTTCCAATCCATTTCTATCTTGTTCTCATATATGTAATTCCTTCGGAATGAGTAAAAGTGTGAAACTGATGCTCAAGTTACCCAGCTCATTTCTCCCCAACTTTTTCACTGCACGTTGCAGGTTGTATTGTTACTATCAATGAGTGGATGAGATTGGCACCAATTCGACATCAATCAGATGGCTGTTGTAAACAATGCCAAAATTGTTCTCATTTGCTTTTTTCCAGCTATGTTCATTAACAGTAGATGCCAATTATATGCCAAACTTGATATGTAGGCGAGACATAAGGCTTCGCCCAATTATATATGGAAGATGCACCTATTTTATATAGATGTCGAACAGTACATGACATTTTCTATGACTTCATCCGTGCTTGAATGCGTTTTTAGATATAACCACTCAAATAAATTGTGTCTCGACGTCATATCTAAAGGGTCCACAATGTTCTAGTAGCTGCATGATCTCTTGTCTGTAACGATCAACACTAAATTTGATGGTTCCACAAAATGCGTCTTTTACATAGAAGCCCTCCCTCAACGCAATATCCAATGTCTTGGTGGTTTGCTATAAAAGACTTGTATATTCCGTAAGATACAACTATATTCTCTCTTCTTCCTCTTCCTTCCACTCACGGCTTTGGTGACCTGAAAAGCTTTGTATGTGAGCAAGGAACCAAAACATGCCTATTAATTTCTAGTAAAAGTCTAGTGCAGAGGAGACCAGGTGTCGATAACATATATTTGAAAGCATGCAACTTCCGTGAACATATTATACATATATTTGAAAGTATTGCAACTTCCGTGAACATATTATACATATATTTGAAAGCATGCAACTTCCGTGAACATATTATACATATATTTGAAAGCATTGCAAAGAAAGCAAGGTTGGCCAAAGCAGGCACTTCGTGATCTCTTCTGACTTTTATTCTCTTGCTTAAAAGTTGTCATAATTTCTGATCTTGGTTTTGTTATGTTATTATTGTGACAATCTTGTCGATTTTAGCAGGAGCCAGTGCGTGTCGTTGTGGTGGCTTGTATTGAATTTTGATGTAAAACTGAACTCTACCAGCTTCTCTCTAAGTCATTGTGCTGATACGGATACTTAGCATTTTTTAGTTAAATATATTATTTAATTAGAAAGAATTATTGAGTCATATTAAATATTGTCGGATAAACTCTAATTTAATTGGATCTTTATTTATTATATTTGAGAAAGCGAGTTACTATTTTATTTAATTATATATAGATATATATTTGCTCTTTATAAATTTAAAGTAAAGATATATTTAGAAGATCCTACAGAGTGAAGTGTTATATATAAGAATAAATGGTATCATTACAAACATCTCATCGAGCTAGTCAAAACAGATATATTATTTATTATACTTCCATCGGACGAAGATTCACATGTAACGTGGGTGCCATGTTTCAGGTTCGACCCCATACCTCGACTTGTCAGGTCGTGGGGGCCAAAGCACGACTAGACATTGTAATTCGGTGGGATGCATGTACCCATAGAACCCACAAGAATAATTTTTAAACTTACATTTCTGACTTTTTTCACAATAACGACGGTTAATTTTTAATTAATTAATTATTTTAAAAAATAAAAAATTATAGCACTTCAGACAATGCAAAAATAAAAAAACCAAAAATAAAAACAAAAAATTAAAATGCTAGAAACAAAAACCATTAAAGAAGGTCCTTACTTCCAAAGACCCACACGCACACGCACCCGTCACAGGAGGGCCTTACTTCCAAATTTGTTCTCATTCGCTTTTTTCCAACTATGTTCTTTAACAGTAGATGCCAATATATGCCATACTAGATACGTAGGTGGGACATAAAGGTACGCTCAATTATATGGAAGATGCACCTATTTTATATGCCATACTAGGTACGTAGGTGGGACATAAAGGTAGGCTGATCATTTTGGCTTATTTTTTATGATTATGGTGAAAAGACTGTGGTATTGAAAAAACTATATATGATGAGAATTATTTAACATAATTAAATTTAAAAATTAAAAATATGTTAGCCCATCACAAACAACGCAAACGAATACGGCAAAAAAAAGAACCGGCAAAAAAGCTTAAAAAAAAGCCAAAAGTTTAGAAAAAGACGAAATTATAAATAGTGAAAAATAACCCAGAAACCAGAAGCTTAAGCCAAAACGAGCGGGCTTATACTTATATGCCAAATTAGATATGCTTTTTTGGGCTTATACTTATGCTTTAGCTTTCATTTCTACAGTAATTCAACGTTAAACAATGTGTTTTTAAGACGGGATCTGTAGGTAAATTATAGTACAAATAGTACCAAATTTAGTTATACCGATGAAAATCATATACGACTATTTTTCTCTATATACTGTCTCTCATAAATAGATTAAAATTTAAAAACCACAGTCATAAGTCTCACCCCAAACAAACCACCCAAAACTGCACGCTGCAGGTTGTATTGTTACTATCAATGAGTGGATGAGTTGGCACCAATACGACATCAATCTGGCTGTTGTAAACAATGCCAAAGTTGTTCTCATTTGCTTTTTTTCGACCTATGTTCTTTAACAGTAGATGCCAATTCTATGCCAAACTAGATATGTAGGCGGGATATAAACCTAGACTCAATTATATGGAAGATGGACCTATTCTATATAGTTGTTGAACAGTACATGCCATTTTTCTATGACTTCATCAGTGCTTCAATGAGTTTTAGATGCAAACACTCACATAAATTGTGTCTTGACGTTATATCTAAAGGGTCCACAATGTTTTATCTGTTCTTTTTAGCTGCGGCTTATGCCTTTTGGCTGCAGCTTGTGATTTTTAGGCTGTTTGTACGAGAGATTACAGAGTAACAGAAATTCACATGTGATTTTTGTCGATATAAATGAAGTCAGTAAAGTATGTATTACAATTAACTAGTAGACCCTATCTTAAAAAAATACTCTATTTAGAAGCTAGTTACTGTAGAAAAGTCAAAAAGCAGCTTTTAAAAGCTGAAAAGAACAGGACCTGTCGCTATATGAATCTCTCGTCTCTAGTGGTCAACACTAAATTTGTGCACTCTAATGTCAACACTAAATTTGATGGGTCCATAAAATGCGTCTTTTAGATAGAAGCCCCCTCTCTCAGTGCAATATCCAATGTCTTGGTTTACTACAAACGGCTTGTATGTCCGGTAAGATACAAGCATATTCTCTCTCTTCTGCTTCTTCCTTCACCTTACTGCTTTGGTAACCAGAAAAGCTTTGCATGTGGGCAAAGAACCAAAGCAAGCCTATTATTTTATTAACTACTACTAAAAGTCTACTGCAGAGGAGGCCTAGGGGTCAATAACATATGGGTCTGTTTGATGTAACTTTTAAAAACGGTTTTTCATTTTTTATTATAGTATCTAATTTTTAAATAAAATATTTTTTAAAACAGAGTCTAAGTTAATTGTAATACATATTAAAAGATCAACATCTATACTAATTAAAATCACAAATGAGTATCTTTTTCACCGTAATCTTTATCGTGCACAGTTAAAATTCCAAAATTTCAATTAAAGCCATAAGCGGTAGTCATATTTGAAGGCATGCAACTTCCTTGAACATACTATACATACATTTGTAAGCATCGTAAAGAAAGCAAGGTTAGCCAAAGAGGGCAAATCACTTCGTGATTTCTTGACTCTTATTGTCTTGCTTAAAAGTTGTCATACTTTCTAGTCATGGTTTTGTTGTGTTATTGTGACAATCTTATTGATTTTACCAGGAGCCAACATCTGTTGCTGTGGTGGCTTGTATTGAATTTTGATGTAAAACCAAACTCTATCAGCTTCTCTGCAAGTCATTGTACTGATGCAGATATAGATATAATTAACATTTTTCATCTAAATATATTATTTGACTAAAAAGAATTATTAAGTTATATTAAGTATTATCAGGTGAACTCTAATTGAATTGGGTCTTTTTTATTATATTTGAAGAAGTAGAGTTACTATTTTATTTAATTATATATAGGTATATATTTACTCAGTACAAACCTAATATAAAGATATATTGGAAAGACTCTAGAAAAAGAATTGTTGTATGTCAGAATAAAAGGTATCATTATGAAAATCCCATCGAGCCGGTCGAACAGGTATATTATTTATACGTCTGTCAGTGATGAGGACGAAGATTCACATGTTACGTGGGCCCCATGTTTCAGGTTGATCCCACACCTCGACTTGACAGCTCGTGGGGGCAACAGCTCAACTTGACATGTGCTTCGATGGAATGCATGTATCCATGGACCCACCATCAGGATTTAGGTAGTGTTCTAAAGGGTTTTAAGTTTAGATTTTTGATTTTTTTACTATAACAGCTATTATTTTTTTAGTAATTAAATTTAAAAAATTAAAAAAGAAAAAACTATATCATTATGGACAAACAAAAAAATAGAAAATAGAAAAAAAGAAATTAACAAGCCCAAAAACCCGTTGGAGGAAGGCCTTACTTCCAAAGACCTACTTCAAACGGATGGACTACATGCATGGAGCTACACATGGTGGAACCCACCTTGTTCCCAATGCGCCATACATGCATGCATGACCATTGACCAGGTGGACACCACTAATGCATTTGGCTGTCATACTCGCTTAGACTGAAAAGCTATGCTTTATAGCTAAAATTACATTATAGCGATTAAAATTTTACTGTAGTTGAAGGTGACTTATTTGGTGTAATTAAATTAAAAAATTTAAAAATATAAAAATTATGCTAGCTCATCACGGACAACGCTAACGAATACAGGAAAAAAAAGAATCGAAAAAAAACTCAAAAAAGACAAAAGTTCAGAAAAAGATGAAATTTATGAATAGTAAAAAATAAGCCAGAAGTTAACAGCTAAAGCCAAAACGAGCAATAGATGTATTTGAAAAATAGTGGCTTATAAATGAAATTACATCAGAATCGATCGAAATTACACTGTAGTTTAAGATGACTTATTTGACGTAATTAAATTTAAAAAAATTGAAATAGAAAAATATGTTAGATCATCATGAAGAACGCAAACGAATACGGGAAAAAAAGAATCGGCAAAAAAGCTCAAAAAAGTCAAAAGTTCAAAAAAGACAAAATTTATGAATAGTGAAAAATAAGCCAGAAGTTAAAAGCTCAAGTCGAAATGAGCAAGGTGTAAGGTTTAGGGTTTAGGGTAATACATATCCACAGCTCGTGCGCAAGATGGGCCCAACCAACCAAGAGGAGTGAATTTTGGACATAAGTAACACTGTAGACGCCTGAAATTCCAACTTTGGCTCCTGTAGCAAAAAAATTTCGTTTCTAGCCCCCCGGTAGCTGGGTCGTGCGGTCCAGTACCGCACGACTCTACTGTGCAGCGTCCCGACCGCACGACCGCCCTCCCGACCGCACGTTCACACTGTAGGACCGGTCATGTGGCACCCGAGCGCACGACTAAATTTTTTTTATGGTTTGGTTTGTGTATTTAAGGTATAAGAATTTATATGCATTGTGAAGTTATTTAGAATAGAAATAATTTTGGATATATGAAATGGTGTTTGAAAAAATATGAATTTGATATAGAGTCCAGTTTACTGCTTGTGTAATTTTTTTTGCAATTATGAAAATTAATAATTTTGTTTGGTAGAGTACGAACGAAATTTGTGTGAAGTAATGATTGATGTATTTGTGATTTTCGTACATTGCGGACCGTGAAAAATATGTTGAACTGGCAATAATATTTTTCGATCATGTTATGTTGTTTTATTGGAAGAAATTTAATGAAAATTTTTTGAGAACAATTGTGATAGGAACAATTGGACGAAAGGAAGGAAAGTGATATTGAACACGTGGGAAAAATGAATGCGAAAAGATGAGAAGATTTTATGTTGATAATTAAAATACACTTCATAATAAACATGGGAATGACACGGCGCATATGATTTGGCTACGTGCATACGAAACAGAACAATGCACGATGTAACAAAGTAAAGTAGTCATATGATACATATGCGCCTTCTTGGCATGGAAATAAATTAGACATTGGGGAGTAGTGCGGAATGGCCCGACCTACTGCGTAGATTGGAGCCATTTTCCCTTCCTTGCGAGTTCGACGTTGAAATCATCAGATTCCTATTTGGCCTTGGCCGCCAGTTCTCGTTTGTTCTTGCGCTCCCACTCGCGAGCCTCGCACGCCCTGCGCTTGCACGCCTTGAGATGAGCTTGTGTCTTCCAACGTATACGCTCTGTTTGCTCGTCGTGGCGACGCTGCTCCTCGCAGATCTCGCATGCCCTTATGTTGTTGCACTCATCATAATCCAGAATCTACTGGTCATGTGGGTGAATCTCTAGGTTGATCCACTTGCGGTAGCCACATAGCGGCTCCGGGGACTGCGGGCAGATGAGAGAGTATGTTACTACGTATTGTTAGTTACAAATAGTGGGGGAACACATCGTAAGTAGTTCTTACCGGCTGCCGATAACTGATAGTGTCGAAACGGCTGTCAGGATAGTCAGATAAGTAGTTCCCACAACCCCAATATCGCATGTCGATGCTAAGGCCCTGCTTTAACTTGAAGAATTTATATGGGTTTCTGCACCAGCAGAGGGGTGACGTCTCCCCCTCAGGGGGGTGTTGTGGCGAACATTCAGTTGGAACGTTCAGTATGAACATGCTCCTATGGGGGTGTCGTTAGGTGGCTGTGACCTTGTGGCACTCTCCCCTTTTTGGCCCTGGCCGCAACAGCTCTTGCTTGTTCCTTGCGAGCCGCAGTAGCCCTTGCTATCTTGCGGGTCTCCTCCCATTTTGCGATCTTGCGGGTCTCCTCCCAATTGTTCTTCAATTTCTCCCATAGCTTGTTCTGGAATTTCTGGAATTCCTTTTTCTGCTTGCTGTCCATCCCGACGTGGAGAACGAAGGTATGATGTAGTATTAGATTGTGTAGTGTTCTCTTGCAGATGCATTGCACCTCATTTTATAAGCCAAAGGGTAGGCATGTGATT
This sequence comes from Bonia amplexicaulis, assembly GCA_036346245.1. Classification (NCBI taxonomy): domain Eukaryota; kingdom Viridiplantae; phylum Streptophyta; class Magnoliopsida; order Poales; family Poaceae; genus Bonia; species Bonia amplexicaulis. Next base: position 55,127 of record JAYGGG010000169.1, read on the forward strand.
TATTTTTGGATCCTGCGCAAAGCTGCCCTGTTTTGTCATGTCACCTGGCAAAGAAACTCTCTTTTGTCATGTCACTGCGCAAAGATGTCCTCTTTTGTCTGGTCACTACGCAAAGCTGGGCTCTTCTGTCAAGTCACTGCGTAGTGTTACCCACTTTTGTCATGTTTGTAAACAAAGCTGGCCTCTTTTGTCATGTCACTATGCAAAGCTGACCGCTTTTATCATGTCACTACGCAAAGCTGACCGGTTTCGTCATGTCTCTGTGCAAAGCTGACCTCTTTTGTCATGGCACTGCGTAAAGCTGGCCTCTTTTGTCATGTCTCTGGGCAATACTGACCTCTTTTGTCAAGTCACTCAGCAAAGCTGCGCTCTTTTGTCATTTCCTTGCACAAAGCTGCCCTCTTTTGTCAAGTCACTGCGCAAAGCTGTCCTCTTTTGTCACGTCACTGCGTAAAGCTGCCTGCTTTTGTCATGGCTCTGCGCATAGCAGCCCTCTTTTGTCATGTCTCTATGCAAAGTTGGCCTTTTTTGTCATGTCACTGCGCAAAGCTATAAGTTATGTAGTTTGATATAAATAGCACTGTTGGGGTCCCATGACATTGTAGGCAGAGAACACTGCAAATCGAACAAAGAAATACATTCTCTTTTGTGGTGAAACATACCATGTCGAAAGCTGAGGGGTCGATCAGATATGGGTCACCGAAGGAAGATATTCCCTTAGAAAGGAGGGAGATCTTCGGTCCACACCACCGCTTGATACCAAGTCGGCGTGCTTAACCAGCATGGCCGAAATGCAGACACAATGAGGACGCGGTCGTGCGGTCCTGGAAGGCCAGTTCGATGGCGGGCGATATTTCTTCCGATGCCCACGCTCCGGGGTACAAATTACTAATAGTACATTTTTTGTTATTGCTTATGGAGCCTCCATGTTTACCGTCCTTTTCCGCAGATGGAGAAATGCGAGTTCTCCTGCTGGATCAACTCTCCCCACGAATGGTATATTGTCAATTATGTGCATACATTATGGGAGCGAATATTTGAGTTGGAGGAGCGAATCGAGACTCTCAATGAGGAGAACAATGACCTCCGCCAACAAATGCAACGCGAGAGGAGCAACGAGGAGGTCGTGAATATAGGAAGCTCATATGATCCCACATGTTGCTGCCCAAATTCTAACTGCATATGTGCGTGCCACTACCACGACGGTCAGCCACGTCCGAGACGGCCCCCTCAGCAATACTCTATGTGGGTGCCACGAGGCTCGTTTGGCATATAGGCAACGAGGTGTATGGTTCTACCTTCTACCAGTACACACACTTTCTATGATATGGAGTAGAGAGAGTGATTTAGTAATGTGTCATATTTAATTTCTTGTGTTCGTTGTTGTGTTGATGGTGTGGCGTTGAGCCTATTGTTTTGATTTATTTTCTTGTCTGTAGTACTTTACATATTTTATGTCCGTGCAATGTATGGTTGTTTCGTGTTGTCAGTGCATGATGCCTTCTTATTGTGTGGACTCTATGACTGAGGGCCCCCTGAGCCTATAAGAGGGAGCCATTCCTCACCTAGCCCCCCGCATTGTTCTCCCTCACCTCCTGAATTAGTTCTTCCCATTCTGTGTACTTTTCATTCGTGCTCACTCCCCCAGACGCCGATATGAGTCAGCTCAGCACCTCGTCATCGGCACCCACAGTGATTTGCCCAAAATGCAACACGGTTGTTAGACGTAAGACCTCACACACGGCCGCGAATCCTGGGCGGCACTACTACAAGTGCCCCTTTCACTCGGTGAGTACGATTGTTTTGGGTTCGTTCAAATTGTGCAGGTATGTTTCAAAATCTTGTTCTCATGAAACACAGGAAACCCCCAGCGGTTGCCGATTCTGGGTGTGGGAGGATGAAATGGGCACTAGGACCGACATTGCGAGGCATGAGAGAGTTGTTGTGGGGGTAGCGACCCCATCGAGAAGCGCCATCGTTTCGATAGACTGGAGTGGAAGATTAATTTAATGATGTGTGCTATTTTCTTTCTTGTGTTTATTGTTATCGTTAAGCTGTAGTGTTGGAGGTTATTCTCGTCTATATTGGTAATGTTTTCAGCTCCGTTCTATGTTGTGTTTATTGTTATCGTGTGTTGTAGTGCTGGAGGGTTGATCTATGTTTGTGTAAAGCAAGTTGTAAATAAAATAATTTGCAAAACATGCCATGGATATGTATTACACATACGTACATTGCATAAATAGTTGCAGCAAACCATGCGACGTTATAAAATCAGAATTACAAAAACTCATTATGGATCTCGTGCCGCCTCCTGACGGCGTATGTTCTCCTCGGAGAAGGTGAACACAGTAGCGAGTGCAGTGCATCTCGAAGGTCATACTGCGAGGCCTGCGTCCGAGGTGGTGCTGCGTACGACTCCGTGGGGAGTTCCGTTGGATGGCGGAAAATAGAGCTCAGCCAATCGGTCAACAAGGGGTCTATGTCCTGCTGAGATGGTACAGCTGAATTAGGCCATGGACAGCGATGTTAGTAATAAATAGTAATATCACAAGGCATTTACCTAGGTAGTCTGAAATGCCGATGACCCACCGTGAACTTCGTGGCCCTGTTGCTCCGTGTAACCCAGCAATTTTTTGGCAATGGGATGAGATGGCTTTGAAATACACATGTTTTGTTTACTACGTTAGTGTATACCGGTGTATACGGCTGTCCAAATGACGATGTCGTAGGGAAGTCGCCCAAGTACTCCTGCGCCGTGTAACCTTGGTAGGTCTGGCCAAACCTCCCATGCCGCTCCTACAGGCTGGACTGAACGCCATGAGTGAACGCGGGCAACGGCACCTTCGGCTGCTGTGCCGAGTCAGGGTCGCTGTCTGGAGATCGCCCCCGTCGGCAAGGCGAGAATGTTCGCTCCTCCGTCGACCTCCGTGATGACGATGGCTGCAGCAGGGTGCTATCCTGTTGCAAATGCTACGAGAAGAAGATGCGGTTAGAGATAAATGGCAACCGAGTGCGTGAACAAATAGTTAGCAAATGTCGTACCGCCGGTCCCAACCGCGTGGACAACAAGCGAGCGTAGCTGGGCCGACTACTGGACTGCGATGGACGTGACGACGATGGACGTGCTGATGGTGCTGCTGACGGCGGCGCGGAGGGGGGGTGGTAGTGGTCGACGTGGTCCGTGACCGCGTCGTGCAACAGCGTCATCTCTGTGGTGACCACAACTGATGGTCTGTATCGCAGACCTGGCCTCATCATAGATGTTGCGCATCGAAGTGAGCAGACGATCAATCGAATTTGCCCTCCCACGGTGGAGAGCCTGAGCAGTCTCGTCGTGGATACGATGCAACCGGTCGAACTGCAGTGAAACAAGTAACGAGTTAAAACATAATCTTGCACATGTTAATTACGTACTAATCTCTTACCGTCTCGTCATGCCGTGCCACTCGATGATGGTCTGGACCTGCCTCTATAGCAGCCTCATGTATGACCTCAACTGGACGCTGTGGCGACGCCCCAGTAAGCCTACTACAGGTGCGTGGAACGTACCACTTGAGGTATGTACTATACGTGTCGAGGTCGTACAGCCGTGTCTCCTCCAAACCATCGTGTCCGCGTGGTCACGCCACATGTCTGTCCACGCCAGCTGTATGCCTCTCCAGTCTTCGTTCGCTCGCCCTCTCCTCGATTGCCTGCAAGTTAATTGAGACATCACACAATTAGTAGGGGCACAAACTAATGTATTAATTAAAGTTACCGTGTAATCACATACCGGTGGGTGGTGGGTGCACGAGGGCGTCCTGGCAGGGGTGGGACAACTTGGTACAGGCACAACTGCGTCATGACTCGCTATGGGTTGTATGGCTCGACGCAGTGCGAGAACACCAAGTGACAGGTCGTTAACCAGTACATGTGATCCTGCCCGCACTGAGATGATAATCCGTGGGGGCTGTGTCCATAATGAACGGCAGAGTCCATAGCCACCAGACTATCTCTACCTCGTGGAGAGTCTCGAACATGTTGTGGAACTCCGGGTACACACGTCTCGGTCTCTCCTTGGCCCACCGCAACTGACCATGTGTCCAACGCGTACCCATGGTGGGCCCATCAACGGGGTCATCGCCATCAGCAATGCCGTAGAAATGTGGGCTGAACTCGCAAGGGTGCACAGAAGTACCAAAGTAAGACCTGCCAACAGGGAAGTGTTTCCATGACCACAACTGAAGGAGAATGTAGCAGACGACTAGGACCGGCTCGCTGGCCGCAGTACGCTGCGAGGCATCACACAAGCCTCGATATGTGGTGCTAAGAACGGCTGATCCCCAGCTTACTGTGGCACCTCACCAGGCCATCCATCCGCCAAGGACTCCGCTAGGTGTATGTAGCTAGGCTGTACGGAATCTCCAGTGGTGCTAGGGAACAAGACCCACCCGAACAGAAATAGCAGGTACGCAACGAAGTGTGTCTGCACCTCGTCCTGATGTGTGTGTCCAAGACATGTCATGTACCGACGAAGCCATCCATGTGGCACACCAGCTACGTTGTCTGGGATCGGATGACCGAACCGGTGAGCTAGATGGACCTTCCAATCTGCAGCCTTTGGGGTGGCACTACAGCAGCACCACGGAGGGGTAGACCTATAAGCATCGCCACGTCCTGCAGAGTAACCGTCATCTCGCCACACCGGAAGTGGAAGGTGTGAGTCTCCGGCCTCTAGCGATCAACGAGAGCGGGCAACAACGCCGCATCAAACTGCAACGCATGTGGTACATCCAACATGCGGGCAATGGGCAGCAGCCCGGTGTCCCGCAGTAGTGGGATGTACCACTGGTCGAGAGGCCAGTGCTCTCAGGGGCTCCTAAGGATCAAGCTCGGAGGCCCGACTCTCGACGACCACGATAGGCATCGGTGCCGCTCATCCAACGGGGGTCTAGCAACTCGTAAGCCATCTCCTACCAAATAAGGAAAACGAGTTAGTCTACATTGATAATAAAATGTTCAAGAAATGACAACATAATTAACAGCAAACGTAACGACAGCGAAACATACGGAATGTACGAACACATACATCAAATGTGCACACAAATATGACCCACACAACAGGGAAACATACAGAATGTACCAAAACATACATAAAATATGCACAGTTAAATCCTTAGAGCTAACGTGCGCGACATTCAGACATGGAACCAACAATGCAGCGTACATCTCCTCAATAATGGAAGGGACCTCGCCAACATATGGCAGGAGTGCATCGCAATGCATAGAACACATGGAAGCAATAATGAGTACAGCAAAATATTGTACTTGCTACTACGGAGCGTTGCTTGATGTCGGCATGTTTGGGCACTGGCTGAGGGAGTGCCCAATCGTATTGCATAGCCTACACTTCGGGCGCCAAACTCAATCCCCACGCTGGCTGTCATCCATGTCATTGCGGATGCGATGGCTTTGTCGTCTGCCACGACCGACATGCTTCAGTGCATCGTTGGGCACCCACTTTACCTCCCCTGGCCATAATTCCCTATAGTGCATGTCTACCCCGTACGACTGGAACTCTACACTCTAGGTTGCATACAAGTGCTGCATGCCGTAGAAATTTGAGATGTACTGCGTCGACGCCTGCTGCCATACCGCGCAGGCTGCGTACACATGGGAGCATGGCTTGTGCAGAAGCTGGGGCTTGTTGCAGGTGCAAAACGCTTTCTCATCAATGGTGCATATATGCTTGTTATCCCCTCTAATGTGAACCATGACGTACTTCTGCCTGAGACGGACCTCAAACTTCTTCCTTAAGCCATCAATTGGTCGAGCAATGTGGGAACGACCATTCTCCATCTTTTTGCCCATGTATGCCTGCATTACTTCAGAGTATTGTTTGTTTTCGTCCAAGTGCTTCTTCGCCATCATGGCTCTATTCACAAAGTACCCGATAGTATGGTTCCAACTCTCGTCCACGATTGCCGTGATCGGTAGGGATCTGACCCCCTTCAAGACACCGTAGTAAACCTCGGACATGTTGGTTGTCATGATTCCATACCTTGCCCCACCGGTGTCGTGTAACAAAGACCACATTTTCAAGTTAGGTGAATTTGACTGAACCTATTGTGTGAACACCCCAACTCTTGTGGAACCTCCCTCCACGGCCCCAGCTTCTGTCTGCACATGCTTGCTAGCCTCCTGATCGAGCTGTCTTCACAAGGTGTCGAACTTCCACTTCTGGTTCTGCATACATAGCTTCTTGAACATCTTCAATAGGTCCTTACTACGAAACCTTCTGTGGAAGTTCGCTATAAGATGCCTCACGCACCAATGGTTCTTCAGATCACTCCACTAGAAGGGGACTGCATCCCATTCTGCATCGTTCGCAACACAGACAGCAAGCCTGTATTGCGGTCCGAGATGACACACACTTCGGGGCGACCTTGCACTATGGCTTGCTTCACATTGGCGAGGAACCAAAGCAAGCTATCCGTATTCTTATTATCCACAATTGCAAATGCCACTGGGAGTAATTGGTCATTTGCGTCAGCGACAACTGCAGTGAGGATATTACCCTTGTACTTGCCGGATAGGAACGTCCCATCTATCGTTAGCACTGGACAGCACGACCTGAACCCTTCTATCGCCTGATGGAAGGCTCAGAACACTCTGTCAAGAATAAAACAATTCGGACCCTCCGTAGGATGAACCATCTCCTGCCTGTTAATGTACGTGCTTGGGTTACATTCTGCAATTTGCTGCAGCATTCTTCGGACCAGGTCGTACGCCTCCTCGTACGTCCCAAACATACGGTGCATCACCTTTCGTTTCGCCCGTCATACCTTCTTGTAGCTCACTTCAATCCCCACCGTATTCGCTACATCTGCCATTAGAACCTTCGGAGAAATGGACAAATCTGCCACGATGAGGTGGCTCACCAGCTCTGCAACATACGATGATGTCATGTTGCAGTGCCTATGTACTGGCCCCGCAAGCTCGCAACTGTGATCATGCAGCACCGTTACCCGGAACTCCGTGTCAGCACCCTTGAACCGCTGTGCACGAACTTTGCCAGGACAGGACCTGTCCACACACTTCACAATATACGTGTCCGGGTTTGACCTGTGCACCCGATACGTCCGGCTAATGTTCTTACGGAAGCACTGCCCCAAAATGAGTGTGGCCTCGCTGAACCCCCATTCTCCCTCCTCTGCCTGTGGCAGAACTAGGGATGCCGCTTCATTGTCGACCAATCTGGACGACACGTACGCAACGTCGGTGGTCACAACACCACCTACCACCCCTCCAATTGCAGCTTTTCCATCGTCGTCCTCTCCAGAACTGCATGTTTCCTCATCCTCGTCCTCCTCGCTGCCCGCTTCTTCCACCTGGTCTGCAAGGTACTCATGACAGTCAATACGAGTGGCCCACCACCTCTCCCCCACACCTTCGTTGGCCTGGAAATTCTCCGCACGCCTCCTGAGGCCTTCATCACCCACTTCCTCACCCACATGTTCTCCCGCAGAAGCATCTTCATGACTTCCGGTGGCATCAGAACCAACCATGGCGGATGATTCTGTCCTCTCCATGAAGTCAACATACACCATTGGCCTGGCATATATCGCAGCGTCAGGGTTGCACACAACCTCCATGTAGTTGGCCCATGAGGGGTCATTTGTCACCTTCAGAAGTTGCCACATGGTCTCCCCTACAGCACCCACCACTGAGGCATAGACTGTCTCGATCCGTAACTTCTTCCTTGCGGTCTACCGAACGAATGCCGAATGGACACACCTCCGTAGCTCAGACAAGCTCATGGCGTTCAGACCGGGTGCCCGGATCACGACCCGGTCACAATTTGACAGGTCCGCCCATACGGCCTGTCGCGTATGGGACCACTCCCGTAAAACACGAACAAGTCTCGAATGTCACCCATGGCGTACCTAACATAAGTACATAATCAACCATCTTAGTACATAGCATGCAACAATCATACCATCAAACACCCACTACCGCACTTTAAGATTTACATGTTAATTCCGTACCTCTTCCTGTCACGTACAGAATCGATTACTACTTTTTTTATTTCTCAATCTAAATTTTATTTTTTAATTTTCACTACTACTTCGTATTGCATGTTTTTTCCGATTAATGCAAAAATCCAATTACTAATTTTATACATTTCTTTTCTAACTAATACTTATTGCGGGCTTTCACTTACGGATTCGTACGTAAATACAAAAATCTATCTAATTTCATGTCCTCACTTTATTTAATTCTACTACAACTTTGTATTACAGTTATTATATCTTAATTCTAATGTACAAATTTTATTTCCAATTTATTTTTACCACCTCCCGCATTATACCCAAGGCTTCCGTAAGCGTACTAATTTTATGTTTCTAATCCAGCTACTATTGTTATCATGTAGAAATGCTCTAACATAAATATGTACTTTCTCAATGTATACACATCTACAAGTTCATATTTTCACACAAATGAAACTACATTACAATATGTATGTTCACAAAAAAAAACAAACTACAATATTACATACGCTACAACTACATATGGAAGTTTTGCTACAAATACATAGCGCATCAAAGATTGACATAACATAACATTAACAAAAGACGGTTTGCTTAATTATGGACTAATGACATACATAAAAATATAGTTGCACGGGCACAAGACTTACCTCTTTTTGAAGATCACGACGCGATCTACAACTTTTGTACTTGCCAAATCCACTGAATCCAAATGAAAACAACTCAAACCTTTGTGTTTTCACTCACTCCTCCCTTCTATTCACTGTCTCCCTCGCTCGCTCGGTCTTCACTCCAGATGCAAATGAACTTCCTGTACCATATGCATCGTTCGTCCAAGCCATTTAAATGCCCATTCATCAGTCATGGGGAGAGGCCATGAAAACGGGCTGCAGACGTGTGTGCGAGCGGGCCTGAGAAAGCCAGGCGTGCTGCTGCTTTCAGCGGATGGATGGGACACAAGCTGAGACGTGCGGTCGGGAGCTGGGTCATGAGGTCGATAGTGAGTCACGCGGTCGCCAGACGAGTCGTGCGGCGGCCGTTGTTGAGCAGTGCGGTCGTGCGATGCGGCACCGCACGACCCGGCTCTGATGCGGTCGTGCGGTGCCGCATCGCACGATCGACGCTGTCTCCGGGCACAGTCCCGCGGTCGACGTGGGGCTAGAAACGGATTTTTTTTAGCTACAGGGGCTAAAATTGGAATTTCAGGTGTCTACAGTGTTACATATGTTCAAAAAACTCAAAAAAGACAAAAGTTCAGAAAAAGATGAAATTTATGAATAGTAAAAAATAAGCTAGAAACTAAAAGCTAAAGCCGAAACGAGCGATGCTATTTTTGGGCCATTGCTATACACACACGGGTAATCGTACACGAAGAGTTAATACATGTCCACGGCTCATGCGCAAGATGGGCCCAACCAACCAAGAGGAGTCGGCACCAAGTGCCATTAAATATTTTTGTACCGTAACTTTTTTTTGCTTAGACCATGTTTTTTAAATTAAAGATTTTGTTTTTCGTTCTATGACTTGTAGTACAACGCTATGATAGAATAGAGAGTTCTAATCTGAATATTTCTATCATATGGCTTGCAATTTTCTCTTGTTTTTGCAGGAAAACCATGTCTATTTTTGCAAAGCCGATTAGACAAGGATAGAAGCAAGCGGTTGGATGATTTTCTTTTGTCACATGTTACTATATTGAGACAGTGGTTAGCAACAACGGTTTGTTAGATTGCACGAATTTAAAGTTATTCTTAATCCTACGTCGTGAAGATCGGACCCTTGTATCATCTTGGTATTACAACGTTGAATTAACACGGTTGAATTATATACTTATTTTTGGTCCTATAATCCAGATAATTGCCCCACAAAAATACCATTATCATATACTTAGATTTATCATTGTGCTTAGATTTATTCTTAATTTTGTATTATCAAATTTTAATCTATATGTTGATTGTCCTAGTTGCTGTGGCATTGCATCTACTAAACTGAAAAAATCGCATCTATCCAATTGTCGCACCCTCATCTTGCGCCCCGTAGAATAGGGGTGGACATGTGGCTCGTGGCTCGTGGCTCGGCTCGAATCAAGCTCGGCTTGGCTCATGGCATTTACGAGTGAGCCAAGCCGGAGGTTGAGCTCGGCCAGAACGAGCCAAGCCCGAGCCGGCTCGCGAGCCGCACAGATGGCTCGTTTGGCTCGGGCACCCATCACCGACTCGCCGCGGCCTTGTAACGCACTCCACCGACACTTTCCACCGGCTGCACGCACTCGGTCCCGATCTCGATCCCCTTTCAACCCTCGATCAGGCGACGCCGACGCACTCTCGATCCCCTCTCAACCCTAGATCTGGCGCCGCCGCGACGGTGCGGCACCGCACCCTCGTCGGCCGCCAGCGCCGACCCCTCCCCTCCTCGCCTCAGCCTTCACCGCTCTTCCCATCGGCTATCGCCTTCCCTAAGTGTGAACCCTAGATCCGGCGCCGCCACCACGTTGCCGCACCGCACCCTCACTGTCTGCCAACGCCGGCCCTCCTTCCTCCTCGCCTCGGCCTTCGCCCTTCCCATCGGCTATCGCCTTCCCTAAGTGTGAACCCTAGATCCGGCGACGCCACCACATTGCCGCACCGCACCCTCGCCGGCCCCTCCCCTCCTTCTCGTCTCAGCCTCCACCCCCTTCCATTGGCCATCACCTACCTCAAGTGTAAACCCTAGATCCGGCGCCGCCACCACGGTGCCGCACCTCCCCTCGCCGTCGGCCTCTCGTCGGCGTGTAGCGCATGGAGCAGCGTGCGCACGCCAGCATGGAGTCGAAGAACCACGGAGAGAGGAGGTCCTCTGGGTCCGGGTCCGGCTCCGCCTCGGCATCGACCCCAGTGGTGAACCACGTCCCCAACCCCTGTCCATGGCCACCTTGCAGTGGCAAAGCAGCTCCGACCCCGGCAGCCTCGGTAAAGTGCTCCTCAACCCATGTTCTTGAGAGTTTAATGGAGATTTGAGAGTGTATCGTGGATTTTGTTTATTGACTGTGTATAGCAGTATAGCACATGACAGTTGGGAGTATCCATCTTTTAATTTTTGTGATGCCTAAATATTTTGACAGTATCACACTATCACATATTCACAGTTGATTGGATTGAGACTTCAGAGTATCCATCTTTTAAATCTTGTGATGCTTGAATCTTTGTAATGCCTTTGAATTATGTGAGAGCATAGTGAGTAGAATCTTGTACTGCCTGTGTATAGATGTGCTGATTACTGCCTTATTTAGCATATGTGTCATGTGTGTGCATACTGTGTGCAGTGCGAGCAGCCTGTGTCGTCGGACACGCTTGATTTGTCAAATGACAGTGAAGGTTCGCATGTGTCCCTGGATTCTGCAAGCGATGATGCGCATATGGTAGCAGTCGTGGAAGATGGCGATACCAACAGAAGAGTGAAAAGGAAGAAAGGAATTGAAGTGTCTCCCACCAAAAAGGGTAGAGGAAAGCGTTCAGATTGTTGGAAGCTATTTAAGGTGGTCAATGTCCCATCCAAGAAGGAGAAAGGGGTGATTGAGACGAAGGCCAAGTGTCTGTTTTATTATGGATTGTTCTCTTACAAGCATGGAGGAGCCACTTCACATCTGAAAAGGCACATTCCCAAGTGTGCACCCTATCTAAACAAAGTGGGAAGGCAAAAGGCTCAAGGTACACTCAACTATGATCCCGAGGGATCAAGTTTACCTTTTGTTAATCCTAGTGAATATGACCATGAGCCGAGCCGAACCGCTTTTCTTCCGAGCCTTCACGAGCCGAGCCGAGCCGGCTCGATATCCATCCCTAGCTGTAGTTGCCGCCAACACCCTAACCACACCTCGATTTCCACCCATCTATATCTGCCGCTGCCCACCATTAACCAAAAAAATTCTAAAACTTTCCATCTGCCGCCAGCACCTAGCTTTCGCCGTCTCTGTATGCTGTGGGCCCTGCCACTGCGCTGTATGCACTCCGAAATTTTTGCTCTCGAGCGACGCAGATTTTTCGCCCATGTAGTTCCCTAGCTTTGGGCCCTGACGCTGCTATTCCACGCAGCCGCCTGTATCGTGTAAAACCTAAATAAAAAAAGATATTGATAAATATCACTTAAATATTTTCTTTCTAACTATGATCTAGATTTGTAATCATTGAATTAGAGATTCAACGGTCATTAATTCTCCCCCCACCCCTCCAAAAAAATACAAACCGTCTATAAAATATTACAGACGGTTTAAATAAAAAATCGTCTATGATGTATGCTATTATCACAGACTGGTATTAGTAAGAACCATCTGTGATGTTTGTATTATCACAGACGATTCGTATAAATAACCGTCTATGAAAATACCACAGACGGTTATTCGTATAAACCATCTGTGATACTTACAACACAGACGGTTTCTAGGAATCGTCTATGATGTAAACGTCCAGTTTAATCTCTTTTGTAGTAGTGATCTTTACTTATAACTCTTATGCCTTATCCTCTTATGGGAGTTTGAACATGATTTGAAGCACATGTCAGAGAATACACTCTGTCCCTCACCATTCGAACTAAGGTTGACAAAGATGGCGTTAGGACATAGAGACTGTCGCGCGCTGTCCCCCACCCTTCAGACTATGGTCGATGAGGGCGACGTTAGGACAAAAAGACTGTCGCACACTCCATCCCCCCACCCTTCGGACTAAGATCGATGAGGGCGGTTTAGGACATAGAGACTGTTGTGCGCTCCGTACTTCACCCTTCGGACTAAGGTCGATGAAGGCGGTGTTAGGACAGAGAGACTGTTGCGCGCTCCGTCTCTCACCCTTCAGACTAAGGTCGATGAGGGCGGCATTAGGACAGAGGTTTTCGTGCGTGCGCGCTCACATCTTTCTCTATTCTGAGCTGATGTGGAGCCCGAGGGCTCCGCACTCTATTTATACTTCGCAGAGCTGCTTGGAACGCGAAAGGGTCCCGACGCTTTATACTTCGTAGAGTTTGAAGTGGAGCCCTTGTGTTCTGCGCTCTATTTGTACTCCGTAGAGTTGTCCGGGACATACAATGGTCCTGGCACTTTATACTACGCAAAGTTTGCGTGGAGCCCCTGGGTTCTATGCTCTATTTATACTCTATAGAGTTGCTCGGGACGCGCGAGGGTCCCAACGCTTTATACTCTGCAGAGTTTGGCCAGGTCCATACCGTAAATGAGCCACCGGTGGTGGTTTGCGTTGCTGGGTTACAAATATAGCTAATTTGGCCCAATTAAGTATATACATATGTATTATACCTTATATATATTGGATTTTTTGTTAAAAATTTTGAATGTTCAGTTGAACACTCATGAACTACTGTAAGTCCGCCCATAATGTTTTGTGGTACTTCTGCCATTTTGATAGCACTCTGTTTTGCATTTTGTGTGTGACCATCACATTGCTAGTTGCTGCAGAAAGATATGAAAACACAATATCTTATATGCACATGATATATGGTTACAGTGATATCTTATATTCCTGTAAATATTGTACGAATATTTGTAGGAAACTATTTAAAAAGCAGATAGTTTCTTCTTTACTTTCTGAGCACAAATGTTCGTTATACAAGGATAAAGGAATGATTAGGGAGGATATTGAGTATTTGGCATAGGAGTATACGGCACTAGCACGGATGTCCCAGTGGTGTTCAGTAATGGATTGGCAAGGGTTATGCAACGGAGTTCAATGCATCTGGCTTAGCCCTAAATTGAATGAATCACTTTGTCAGTTTGTCTCAGTTCCTAACTTCCCTCAAGCACCTACCGAGGCATAGTCTTTTAGTACACATTATCTAGATACTGACACCAGGATCTTTTGTGTCCAAATATCTTTTCTTGCCTTATGAACGGAGCGAGAAATGTCCACAGTTGTTTTACGTCATCCTTGTTTAGCTTATTCAAATTAAATCCTTAAGCTTGCAGCATCTTCCTTGAGTAATCAGGTATAATAACGCATTGAAGCCCCATGCTTGTTGTAAGCAAAGAAGTAGTGTAGGATTTTTCAGCTTGGCCAAGCCGTTCTTTTGATTCTAGTTCTGTAATTTGTTTTTTTACTGAGCCTTTGTTAGTATGTTATTCAAGAATAATTAGTAAATAATTTATCACCACGAGCCTTTATCTAAATATAATTTATTTGTGAAGTGGGAGTGTCGATCTTGGTCATTCACATGATGATGAAGTAAATGTCGAGTGCAGGACAGAAGATAAGTAAATAACTTTGTTGCTGATATCTTGCCAAACAGTATAATCTTGTAACATTTCAATTAAGACATGAGGCACTATGACTGTAATTTTTTTTGCCATGCTATACTGCATCAAAAATAGGGTGAAAGACAATGAAAAGGAGAAGCAAATGCAAACAGGTTGAGCATTTGGACAAATTCTGTTATTCTGCTTTCAAGAGAAAAACCCTGCAATCTATATCCCGTAGTTAATTCTGTTGGCATTGTTTTTACGCAAACTTGTGTTGACGTTCTTATGATCTTATGTTTTATTTTGGTTGTTGAATCTGATATGACGCGTGTTACGTGCGTGGTACCATAGCAGCACTATTCACCGTGGTATTGTAGCGATAGTACTGCTCACCATGAGTATTGTAACACCGCGTGTATTATGCATGATTGTTATTTAAGAATATATCTATTAAGCATGGTTTATTATTTAGAAATCTACCTATTAGTTGTTTAGTATTATCTATTAGTTAGACAAGTTATTATTAAATTAGATTGTTAGAGATAAGTTTTTTTACAGATTATTTCTTAGGAATCAAGTCAGATCGTTCCTATAAAAGGATATTATATCACTACTACAGGAAAGGTCATCACAGACGGTTCAAAAACGTCATCACAGACGGTTTTGCGAACCGTCTGAATTTATAGGTCAGTGATAATACGAGGTCATCACAGACGGTTGAAAAACCGTCTGTGATAGCTGCTAATCACATACGGTTTTTAGTTAAAAACCGTCTGTGATATGAGATAATCACAGACGGTTTTTAACTAAAAACCGTCTGTGATAGGGGATAATCACAGACGGTTTTTAACTAAAAATCATCTGTGATACCTGATAATCTCAGACGGTTTTTAACTAAAAACCGTCTGTGATTACCAGCTATCACAGACGGTTGTTCAGTAAAAACCGTATGTGGTAGATGATAATCACAGACGGTTTTTACTTAAAAACCGTCTGTGATATTCCTTCTACCCCTAAATCTATTCTAATTTATTGGCTAGCCTCAGGAAATGCTAGCCATGCCCTCTGAAACAAGCAGATGAACAAGTATAGAAGGCATCCATAAACATCCAATACACATCACATTTCATTCACAAATGTACATAAGGTAACAAGTATAGAAGGCATCCATAAACATCCAATACACATCATATTTCATTCACAAATGTACATAAGGTATCCACTTCGCAAAAAATTAATT
This sequence comes from Bonia amplexicaulis, assembly GCA_036346245.1. Taxonomy (NCBI): domain Eukaryota; kingdom Viridiplantae; phylum Streptophyta; class Magnoliopsida; order Poales; family Poaceae; genus Bonia; species Bonia amplexicaulis. The sequence goes on from JAYGGG010000169.1 coordinate 70,614, forward strand.
GAATTGAAATAAAATATCCATTACACTGCATTTGTATGAATGGTAAGATTGCAATAAAAATTCATCATGCGAGTGGGCGTCCTTCTGACTTTATGACTTGAGCCACCAAAAAGTACGCCAACTCTCCTCGAATTCGTGAAAGATCGGGCTGTTCCAATGCAGTTGACGGGATGTACGCAGCCTGTCGATTGGAATATCAATGTACATATATATGTAACGTGATAAGTATGAAGTAAATATGGAAAGATGGACAAACCTTGGAATTGGTGATCCTCGAGGAATCGAGGAGTAGGTCCATATGGTGGCAAACATAGAATCCACATGTGTTGCCCGCGGGCTGGTGGCCTTGCAAAATGGAATGAGCAATAATTCAAGAGGCATTAATCTGAACGCTACATAGGATTAATTAATGTGTAATAGCGAATACCTTAAAATCTCGAGTATGTCTCGGTGCCTTTGGCCCTTGCTCGAGACACCTCCCATTTCAACGTACATCGCGAACACCCTACGTGATTCAAAAAAGTTAAACTTAGTCATTCGGAATGAAAGAAAGAGTACAATATAGGTATGTATGGAGAAAATAAACTTACCTATCCATTACTTGGGCGACAACTGTGAAGTCCATTTTATTCTTACTTAAGGAATCAAGGTAATATACCTTGTTCCATTTTGGTACAATGACTATTAAAATTCAATGAAAGTTTTGATTGTAGGGCATAAGTATATAATCCTTATCGTGTTGAGCCCGCAGCCCTGATGCAATGTACCTCTCGACGACGGACATATCCTCGTCGATGGTATACTTGGCGACCAAGTGTGGGTCCAAGAAACCAACCGATGATGATTGGGATGTTCTAGCTTTAGTCAGCACGTGTCTACATATATACACACGAAAACAACAAATTATATATGGTATTTATCGGTATGACATGAACGAAGATTGTGATTGTACACACTTACGGCGTCCAGCATCGAATGAGTGAGACGTCGAGAGCGTTGAGCGTGAAGAGATCGAATAAGTCCTCGAAGGCGACCACGAAGACACAGTCTTGAAAATCGTGATGGAAATGCTCCGACGCGAATTTGACGGCCTCGGGGAGGACGGCGACGGCGAGGGCTCGGTCGGGAGGACGGCGACGGCCTCGGGGAGGACGGCGAGGGCTCGGTCGGGAGGACGGCGAGGGCTCGGGGAGGAGGACGGCGACGGCTAGAGCGACTAAGTGTTGGTTTGCCAATAATTGCGCAGTACGCGCAAAACCCTAGCGGGGGATATATAATAAGGATTATCACAGACGGTTCTCAGTTTAGAACCGTCTGTGATACTAAATATCACAGACGATTCTAAATTGAGAACCGTCTGTGATACTCAATATCATTCCTGTACCCCTTCGTTCCATAGTACTTTTAGATCTTCCACCAATGGTGCTAGGTACACATCAATATCATTCTCAGGTTGCTTTGGCCCTTGGATAAGTATCGACAGCAAAATATATTTTCGCTTCATACACAAACAAGGAGGAAGGTTATATATGCAGAGAGTCACGGGCCATGTGCTATGTCGGCTGCTCATGCTACTGAAAGGATTCATTCCATCTTTACTCAGTCCGAACCTTATATTCCTTGGTTACGCATCAAGTCTCGCAAAACTCCTATCGATGTTTCTCCATTGGGCGGAATCGGCAAGGTGTCTTAGCATTCCATCTTTCTTGCGCTCCTCCGAGTGTAACGCAGCAATTTTGCCTCCTTTGGATTTGCAAAAACATTTTCAAACGGGAATTATAGGAAATACCATGCCACCTTACCGGAGGTCCTTTCTTCACCTCTTTCCCTCGTCGTCATCGATTGATTGTTACGTTTGTATCGGGATGCGTTGCACACGGACATACATGCATGTTTGCATACTCTTTCTGAGACAGGATACGATCGTTCGGACATGCATGTATTCTTTCTACTTCCATTCCCAATGGACAAAGAACCGTCTTGGCTTTATCGTGGTTTTAGGCAACTCATTTCCTCCGGAAGCATGTCCGCTAAAAGACCTAGCGGTAGTGAAACTCTTGTCGGACCAACCGTTGCTTACCTTCAATCTCAACAGTTCAAGCACGGCCGACAACCTCGTGTACTTGCGAAGACGTGAACAAAGGTTTCTCCGAGTCCTCCATCAAGCCCCGAATTTGACATACTCTCTCGATCATAGTTCTCTTCTACATCGCAAGCATCGATCCAGTTATCATCGTGCAACCTATCCGTATCCGAACCACAATCGACATCATCCGCGCCATGTCATTCACTTCATCGGCGATGTCATCCGCGACATATCATTCACTTCACCGGCGATGTCATCCGCGGCATATGATCATTCACTTCGCCATGGTGGTCCAACACGTATAACCCTTTTGAAACCCCTCCAAATCAAGTGCGCTCAATTTGCCCTCGGTTCTTAAACATCTTTAAATTCGCATCGGTAGCATGGACGATACATATATTCCACCCCTTAGTTAACATATCCTCCTCGGCTCTTGTAAGCAGACACGCCATTAATATACTCTTCACTCACACGGCTCATGGCATACATCCGACTTGGTCCTACGTTACGTACATATATAACAACTCAAGATTAAAAATAGCAACTAATTACTACTATATACCGCCACATGTATTATATTGAGGTTTAATTTGTTAGCTCAATTCATATTATAAACACAATAGCTATTATATAACCAACAATTTTACAAATTAACCATCTTCAATAACACTCACCAATTACTTAAATCTAAATTGTAATGCAAATAAAGAAAAAAAAATTTCTTACTAACCATATCTAGAGCTAGCTAGCCACCAGTAGGAAAGTATGAATGAAACTTCAAAGCTCAATCTCGCCTCTTCCCACCAAAATAAGCGGCTCGAAATCGCTAGCTTCCTCCGAGCGAAGAGTGCGCGGCGATGGCTAGATCGGATCGAAATGAAGGCAGATGCGGTGCGAGTGGAGCAATAAATGCGTAGTGGGGATTATCGCGACGGTTTTTACTAAAACCGTCGTGAATTATCGAGCGGTTTTAGTAAAAACCGTGCGTGATAACCGACTTATCACGAGCGGTTTTAATAAAAACCGTCTGTGATAATTTGGGATTTTCACAGACGGTTCTTCATACAGACCGTCTGTGATACTAAACTATCACAGACGGTTCATATGTATGAACCGTCTGTGATACTTCTTTTCGTCGACGCCGCCAACACAGACGGTGTTCAAATTAAAACCGTCTATGTTAGTATCGGTCACAGACGGTTTTATAAAATCGTCTGTGATTGGCCGTCTAGTATTAGCCTTTCTGTAGTAGTGTATATCTATTATCAATCAAGCAAAGATGATTAAACAAGTCCCTAATCCTTAAAGTCCAGTTGTGGTTGTTCTCTTGACCGGCTAGTCTAGATCTATTTCTCTCTCAATCGGCTCCCTCCTTCACCTATTGCCGTTCTACTTCAAGTCGTTGACATCCGACCTCCCTCCAATGGATGTTACCCCCTTGTTGTGCTAGTTTACAACAATTGGTATCAGAACCAGTCATCATGACTTCCGGTGCCACACTATCTCTCTTGGAGAAGTTGAAGGCTAACAGCGAAGAGCAGAAGGTCTTCAACGGTGGCCACCATTGCAGCTCGAGGGCAAGCTGCCTCGCCAGGAGAGGTGTAATGTTACTTGCACAGTTACTGTAGCGGCATTGTTCACTGTGGTACTGTATGTAGCGGTTCTGTTCATCGTGAGTACTGCAGCATCGCATATATTAGGCATGATTTGTTATTTAGGAATCTATCTATTATGCATGGTTTGTTATTTAGGAATCTATCTATTAGGTGTTTGATATTATCTGTTAGTTAGGAAAGTTATTATTAGATTGGACTGTTAGAGATAAGTTTTCTTATAGATTATTTTTTACGAGTTAAGTCGTGTCGTCTCTGTAAAAGTGATAGTATGTATCCATTATCAATGAAGCAAAGATAAATAAACAAGCTCATAGTCCCTAAAGTCCAGTTGTGGTGGTTCCCTTAACCGACTATTCTATATCTATTCTTCCTCAATCGGTGCCCTCCTTCATGTAGTACTGTTCTACTTCAAATTGTCACCGTCCAACATTTCTCCGATGGATGATTACCTTCTTGTTGTACTAGTTCACAACAATATGGTAGTATGCAGGGTCTGGGCAGTAGATGAAGTAGTTCCTTTATGGCTCCAGAAGGTGGCGAGAGCGTTGCAGATGTTTCTGGTAGATTTGCAGCAGTGCTTTCTTCCACAGACAAGGAGTATCATGGGTATTTGTATTTGCATATCATTAGAATTCAAATGATATGTTTGTTTTTCATGCTTTATTATATGACTTTTGTGTTACATTCATAGTTGTCACATCGTCGCCAAGGTGTCGCCTTGGAGTTCTAGAGGTCTAGGGGGACGCTGTGGAGGCTCGCCTCACATTAGCCAACTAGGCAGGCTACACAGAGCAGCAAATAGGCATATATTTGTTTTTCATGTTTTATTACATCACTTTTGTGTTACATTCATGATTGTTACCTCGTCGCCAAGGTGTCACCTTGGAGTTCTGATGGTTTAGGGAGGACGTTGTGGAGGCTCACCTCGCATTAGCCAACTAGGCAGGCAGCAAATAGGCACGGCGGCGCAGCAGCCACGAGTAGGGCATGGACTTGGGCAGCACACTGTAGGCGAAACAACGGTTAGGATTTTTGAGGTGAGGCACAAACTCCCGTTCTTGCCTTATTTGGGCTTGCACGCTGAGTCTGGCCTGGCCCACACCACGGAAGCCGAGCCCAAGCAGGCTGCTGCCTGGCCCTTTCTTTTAATGGGATATCACAGCAATGCTCCCCGGCAACTACGCCGAAAAATGCTTGATGACTTGCTAGTGCACAGGATTGACGTAACACTTTTTCTGAGAGTATTCTAAGGTTTATTGACCCTACAAAGACCAAAGGAAAGCTAGTTTCTCTTTTATTGCGATTAAACATATCACTCGTAGTGATCACAATTAATAAAGTAAAGGATAATTGTTTCTGCAATGATAAAATAAATGATTAAAATAACTGAAAGCAAATAAGGACTAGCTATTAATAAAGGACTAGACATCGAAGATTTAAAAAAAATGCATCAATATTGAAATGTCATAAGTTGTTAAGGCAACACACTAAGCGTTCAATTCTAAAATTTAAATTTCATTTTAATCCCCAAAATTTAATTCTAGAGTTGATATAAATATGCAACATATTTTCAGAGAAATATTTTGACCCGTCTCAATTTGCCTTCTTGCAAGGAAAGTAAGATAATCTCTGCTTGATCCATTTTATAATATTAGTTTTCCAAACCTATCATGTTTTTATAAGGTGAACATGTAGATGCAATGCTAGTTTATCTCTTTTGCCCTTATTTTGTTATTTGTAATAAGTAGTTACATACGATCACACACCATTACTATAGAAAAGATCATCACAGACGGTTCAAAAACGTCATCATAGATGGTTTCTGAGCATATGAGATTATGGGTTAGTAATGACATAAGGTTATCACAGACGGTTTTTGAACCGTCTATAATACAAACTATCACATACGGTTTCAACAACAAATCATATGTGATAGTTAACTATCACAGATGGTTTTTATGTATCATAGACAGTTTCTACTAAAAACCGTATGTGATAATCAACTATCACAAACAGTTATGAGTTAAAAATCGTCTGTGATATTCTTTTCTATTTCTAAATTTATTTATATTTGTTGGCTAGCCTCAGAAATGCTAGCCATGCCCTATGAAACAAGCAGATTAACATAATATACATCCAATTCATTCTACATTGTGGAACTCCCCATCTTCTTTTACGACTTTAGATATCAAGAAGTATGCACACTGTCATCGAATTTATTTGAGGTTGGCATGTTCCAACGGAGTTATAGCGATAAACGCAACCTATCGGTAGGAATATCAATGCCGTCCATATATATATAAATTGATAAGTATGAAATAATTATTGTAAGATTGATAAACCTAAGGATCATTGGTCTTTGCGGAATCGATGAGTAGTTGCAGGAGTAGTTGCTGGTGGCAGTGTAAAAATAGAATTTGTTAGTTTGAGAGGCATTACTAGAGAGTGTTATATAGGATTAATGTGTACTAGTGAATATCGGGAAATCTAGATCGTGTCGTAGAGCGTTGATCCTTCCCTTGGATTTTTGTATATCTACAACATACGTGGCGAACGACTTATGTGATTCCAAAATTTCTGTAATTTTGAATAAAAAATCGATTATTCGTATAAAAAATTCTAATATCAAGACTAGTCTTATCAAATGTAATCTCACAGGTCTCTAATATCTTACTCGTCTCATAGTTGTAGACCCTATAACCCGACGAAGAAGTCGAGTAACCCAGAAAGATATCATCAGATGAGCAAGACTCAAACTTATCTAGGTTTCCAAACTTCAGAATAAAACACTTGCAACCTAAAACACGAAAATGTGAGACACTGGACCTTCACCTGTACCTCAATTCATAAGAAGTACGATGTAAGTGTGCTCTAAGAAAAACTCTGTTCGAAACATAGCAAGTGTTAGCTATAGCCTCAGCCCAAAATTTTCTAGGTGTATTATACTTATCTAGCATTGTCATATCTATCTCGACCAAGGTACGGTTCTTCCCCTCCATAACACCATTTTGTTGAGGGACGTGTGGAGAATAGAACTGATGCTCTACACTTATCTCATCACAGAACCTCTTAAAGTAGAAATTCTTGAACTCTGTACCATTACAGACAACCTACTAAACAGACTCCAAAAATGACTGAAAGTATCCTCCTTCAAAGCTAAGAAAAACACCCAAGAGAACCTCGAGAAGTCATCAACCACAACAAGAACGTATCACTTCCCACCAGCTGACTGCACTCTAGCTAGACCAATAGTGTCCATATGAAGAAGCAGTGATTGAAGGATGAAAAGCAGCAACCATCTTATCATGCTAGCAAGGAGAACTAAGTCTTTGACCATCTTAAGTTTAGGCAGACCACGAATGAGGTCATGGCCGCTAACTTGGGTCAAATGATCAAAACCAATGTGACCATATCTCCTATGCCAAAAGAAAAGATCATGACACTCAGAAGCAACTAAGCACCGGAGAGAATCACTAAAAGTCTCGATAAAATCAGCACGAAAGATCCTCCCAAATCTAGAAATCCTGCAAACTAGACTTCCCGAAGAATAAAAGATTTTACAAGTATTTTTCTTAAAGTTCATCTCAAAATCGTCATTGGTAAGTTGAGAAATAGATAGCAAATTATATCATAGCTAACTCATTAAGGCAACATTCTTAAGAATAAAAGAATTATTAATGTGCACAGTACCTTTAACGATGACTCAACTTGACAAAATGTCTCCAAGGCTGATTGTCTAATCACCTAGAGCTTGTACTAGAGAAGAGAACCAACGTGAATCTCCAGTCATATGATGAGAACAACCGGAGTCAACAATCAAACATATCCCTTCCCAGCCCGACGAACCTCATCAGAGTCACTGTAGAGATTGTCATCACTGATGCCATTCTTGTCAGCCATAAAGCACATTCTGGTGAAGTCGTCGCTATCCTTGGTGTTTGTTTGTGGATCATCCTTGCCATCATTGTCGCTTTAGCTCTCCATGTCGCTAAAGTTGAAGTTGTCAAAGGCAGTGAGGACGCAGTGGAAGAACTTCTTTGCCTTGCCAAGGTTGTAGAACTTCTTCTCTTTGCTTTCATGAGCTGGATTCTTCTTGTTGCTGTTCTTGCTGATGTAATCATTCTTGCCCTTCTCCATCTTAGGGCAGTTTGCTCGAATATGGCTGGGGCCACCACACTCGAAACAGATCACTGGACCTCCTTTCTTTCTCTCTAACTCCCTTGTATGTATGTGAGAATTTTCTAGCTAAATGATTTAAGTCACTCTCTGAAAACTACTCAAACTAGTCATCACTCATCTTACACAAAGCAGCGAAACCAGAGACACCATCGGAAGATGGTTCAAAAGCTAATGTGGGATCAGTGACCAATGCCATCGACTATGACTTCATCTTGCGAGAGATGGTGTTGATCTCATGATTCTTGAGATGTCAGTACAACACGTCAAAACTCAAGGCCGATAGATCAATCGTGTCCTTGATGGTGGTCAGTTTCATTTCCCAAACTCTGATATCCAGGGTAGAAAGCATCTGACAAGCATTATCCAAGTATAGGTATGTGAGACCAATAGCTCGGAGGTTGCTCAATGTCTTGTGAAATCTACTAAAGCATTCAACCAAGGATTCACCAGCAAGCATCTCAAATTTGTTGTACTCTTTCTTGTACTGGTCTCGTTGGACAGTCTTGATCTGGGTGGTGCTCTCACGGTACTCATCGAGGGTCACCTAGATATCGTATGCTGACGAGAGGTGAGATGCAATCAAACTCATTTTTACTAATACCCTGAATGATTATGTTCCTTGCCTTAGCATTTGTCTCAACATCTGGCATATTCAAAACCGTGATATTTAAAACCTTTTTCCAAATCGCATAGCCTTGAGCTTGAATATAAGACTCCATCCTACTTTTCTAAAAGAGATAGTCGACCCCATCGAACATCTTGTGGAGTACGGTAGTTTATGTTCACACTCGCTCAACCAAATCAGAAACAGGTGATCAAGACCTTTATGCCTATGACGAGGAGCTAAGGAAGGGAATTAGGATGATCCGCTATACACGCTTGTCCCAGATGAGCAGACTTGATGGAAACTTTGTGCACATATATTATCTAAATCTAGATAATACATGTTGTTCACTTTTACCCCCATTCGCTTACCTGTGGAGATTTATGGTCCTACTTTTGCTTATTACTTTTGTGTCCGCTTTAGTGTATTGTAAATATTTGGCCTAATTGGCCCTTATGTAATGTAGGACCGAAATGGCGACAGAGGGGGGGTGAATGTCGTTCTCTTCAGTATCGCTCCTGAGAATTCGTACACTGATTTTTCAAAAAGAAGCAAAACAAAACCACTCACAGAAAATTAATTTTGCTGAAAACTGGAACGCATGCGATACTAAAAAATTCAGCATAAATCAGAGAGTAATTAGTAAAAATTCCAGCTGAAAATAATGCCGTTTGATCTGCATGCAAAATGGAGGAAGATCAGAAAAAGAATAAGAAGAAAAGGACTGAAGGAGCAGCTTGGCAGAGAAATGAACAACGGAGATAAACACAGAGGATACTAAAAGATTGTCGGACGTTTGCTGCTTGTCTCTGGCCAATAAAACAGAATTTCAAACTTGATGCTCGACTAATCTCAACACACAAAGTAGATTGGACCAAAGGCTACAGACCAGGAGGCTTCAAGGATCAGAAAAGCAAACCGAAAGGGAGGATCAGATCAGAAAAGAAAAGGCTGGAGACAAGAAAGAAAAAGAAGAAGGCTCCTGACAAAAACTTCAAGAAAAGTAAATACAAAAGAAGAACTAAAAGATGGGAAGATGCCAATTGTTTGCTGTCTTTCTTGGTTGATGAAAGCAATGTTTTTAGCTAAACAGCATACCCATCAACTTCTGTTTCGGCATGGTAAGAACAAAGCTAAAAACTGAAAAGAGAAAATTGTTCCTCCCTGTGCAGATGCCAATCAAAGAAAAAACTAGCCAAAAGGAAATCCTGCCGGCCAAAAAGAGAAACGAAATATGTTGGAACGGAAGAAACAACAGAGGACTAGATAAATCAAAGCCGAAACTGCATCCTCATTTTAATGTACTAGACAAACTGCAGTGAGAGACAGAGAATAAAGCAGAAGCAAAGAAGTCTCTAGCTGCAAAGAGCCAACAAGTTTCTAAACATCTTTGCTGCCAAGAAGACATAAGACATAGACATGAATGAGTGTATTGAGGGTCTTGCTACAGCCAACTCAAACACGATTTCACATCCTGGGAATGACTCAAGAACTACATTCCCATACCATGCAGACATGGAGGCAGGAAGCAAGAAACAAAATATAGAGCAGAAAACAAAATGCAAAAAGAGACCATTGCTTCTCACAAAAAGATTCCAGTAGATTTAAGGAGAGAGGAAAGACTACATAGTCTTGAAATCCTAACTCTTACACATCTCTCTCTCAAACTTACATAAAGGAGTCTCCATGTGCATGGACATTAGAACAAGAAAGATTACATGACTCTCAATCCATCCTCTCCCTCTCAATCCTCAAAACGCCAAGAGCCTCACATGCTTCTTGGGAGGAACACAACACACACAAAGAACTCTCTAAAAGACTTTGTGATCCTCAAAGGGGTATGCAGCCCCCATCCCCTATTTATAGCCCTTGGCTAATGGGTCTCCAACCCGTTACGCCGGCTAAACCTTAACGGAGCTTTCTCCCGCTTGTGCAGCCTTGCGAATTTACCGATTCGCCCCTCCTGCACCTTCCGGAAGCTTCCGCGCTCCTTGCCGTCCACGACTCGCAACCACATCGAGTTCACGCCGTCTTCGACACATCTCGACCGTTCTGACCTCAACGCCACCTGCGTCTAGTCCGGTCACCCCGTGTCTCGCCACGACTCCGCCTCGACGCTGCCCATCGTGTCCACCTCCGGTAGCTCCAGCTCCGGTTCCTTGTCTCCCAGCTCGCAACCACCTCAGCAGCCTCGATCATCCTCGATGTCTCCGACCGTCTGGACCTCAACACCTCCTGTGCCTAGTCCCGGTCCTCCCACGCCTCACCATGACCTAGCTCCGAAGTCCTGCAACCACACAGACCACCGCACGAAACAGCATAATCAACATTAGCATCATACTTACTCATGCTGAAGTCCAAACCTGTCGAATCATCAGAATATGCATCCTAATCCCATACGACCAGGTTTGACCAAGTCCGACCGAGCCCGTTGCTCCATGCAACGCCAAGGTCCGAACCAACCACCTCAAACTCGACTTTCCTAACCCGATGTCAATTACTCATCATACATACGAGACGACCTCCACATGGTCTCTCATGCAAACTATCACCTGATGTTGTGTATTTTAAATTTGGGGTGTATTATCAATGTATGGTATGGTTCAAGCGATGTATAAAATGATTCAGCAATATATCTGTAAGTACTATCTACTGATACAGATAATAGTGCGGTGGAATCACAGATGATTCTGAATTGTAAAATATGTGTCTTATAGCTCCCAATCTAGAAGGCCACCAGGAGCTCACCAGAGGGCTTGGTAGCAGCAAAGAAGGGTTGAGGTGGCTGGCCGATAGCGAACAGGGATGGCGTAGATGGATTCCACATCGACGGCTCTCTGCGATGGAAGGGAGATCAATAGCATGGGTGGTTCATCTTCCTTAATACCTGAGGATGGTTGGAGAGCAAGAAATTGGCCAGAAAATCACCAGAGAGAGAGAGGGAGGGAGAGAGAATGGCTAGCAGTAGCATTTTTGTCTGGAGTTGAGCATGACAATGAAATTCCAACAATGAGGCTGCATTCAACCACTGTCAAGTGAGGAGTTGAGCTAGGTTAGATGAGAGACATGATCAGATGTGATTACTGGTGAGGAAAAACACACAAACGAGGAGATTACCGTGGGGCATGCTCACAGGTGCTAAGGAAGATGACATCGTTCCCAGCGAATCCCAAGGATTCATGATTCGATCCTTGGGGAGGAAGCAAGGAATGGTGAGGTGAGGAGCATGATGTGGAGAGGTGGCTTAAATACCCAAGGGAAGAGCATGAGAAGGCAAGAAATCATGGCACACTAGCTTCCGTGCTAGGACAGACAAGGGAAGAGAACAAGAAGGGGCATTGGGCATTGTGGTTGACAGCGACTAGTCGGCATGAGAGCCTATGAGCTCATGTGGGCAGAGATTTGGTCTGAATGGCAGAATATAGTTGGATGGCAATGGTGACACAAGCGTGATGCATACTTGCACGTAGGTTGGCGGTGAGGGGCGGTGGCGAGCTAAGGTGGTGCGGAGATGTTGGCAAGATCGATGAGCCCATTGGTAGCGACGACAGGCTGGGTGAGTGAAGGGCGTGGGCGAGCGAGCCACAATGGTGAGGGAGCTAAGCGCGAGGTGGAAGAAGGCTTCTGACCGGTGGGTCCCACGTGCTGGAGAGACGGAGAGAGACATGGGTGGTGCAGCTCAGTATGGACTAGGGCTATACGCGAGAGAAATGGGCCTAGCCATTTCAGCCCAAAATAAATGAGAAGGAAATTATTTGATTTTTGAATTTATATTTTACTATAAGACTTTTGGGAATTTTTAAGTATAGTAAATGAGTGCCAAAAATTAGTAATATTTTCATAGAGCCTCCTGACACAGTGTAGATTCTTGTTAAATTTTCCCAGGATTTTATCTATTTTTGATTTCACTCAAGAATTCTTTTAAGGACCCTGTTTTATTCAAAATTTTCAATTTGAATTTGGAAAGTTTTAGAAACATGCTCAAAAATATCCCAACATTTATTTCTAGTACAATGAACTTATATTTATATTTTTGGGATGTTACATTTGTGATGCATCAAGCAATTGTTTTTATGTAAATTTTCCTGTGTCTGTATCACCCCGGTGTCATCATCCTTGGCGCCATGTCCTCCTCAACTATGCACCTCCTCACCAGCTAGCCATCCACTTGATGACTTGGACGTGGTGGTGCGGTGTGGTGGTGTGGCGTTGGAGAGGGGGAAACCACCACGGCGTCAAATGAGGGCCACCAGAATCTTCTCGCCCTCATCGTTGCCTTCTTTAAGGTCATCACACCATCGGCTCTGCCTACTTCTCTACTTCGGATTTGTGCATCGCAATGCCGGGAGTCCGGTCGGAGGCTATTCTCCCATTGCCGAGGCACCACGTCATCTTCCTCGATTTGATCCATCACACATGGCCCTCGTGAGGAGAAAGGGGAAGCTGGTGTTGCAACTGGATTGTAAATTTCAGGGATCAAATATCCAATTTCATAGTTCGGGATGCTAGATGGATGTTCGAACAAAGTTCGGAATGTTATATGGACATTTTTCAAGTAAAATCATATTCTTCTGATCCTTGAATTAGAGTCAATCCTGACTATTGTAGCAAATGAACTACAGCCAATCCTAACAGTGAGTTCTGACTGATCATGGAAAAACTCATGCTTTTCCAAATAGTTGAGTAGTTAGTAGAGCCTTTGCCCAACATTGCATTTATGGCATTCCCACTAGATTATATGCTAGCTTGTATCAAGGGGAAGAGAGAATAGTTTAATGAGCTTTTAATACAAAATAAGTTGTATCTTGATGTTATATCTAAAGGGTCCACAATGTTTTAATTGCTGCATGAATCTCTCGTCTCTACCGATCAACACTAAATTTGATGGGTCCACAAAATGTGTCTTTTAGAGCATCTCCAATGGTGTGTTTTAGCTAGTTCAAATGAGGAGAGAGAATGTATTGAATCGATTCAATACATTAGAGGGATCGATTCCAACAAAAAATGCATGGAACTGGGCTTTACTTAGGAGTCGATTCAAAGCATTAAACAATTCATATGAGCATTAAACAACTACATAGGAGAAAGTGCGGTTGAGAGATGATATTATTATTTTGTGGTTTTTTAATGTAACGTGAGTCCTAGTTATCAGTAGGAATCAATTCAATACATTGAAGAAAAATAAGCTTAGTTTCTAGAATGTTTATGTGGCATGACTTTAAATCGACATCGATTCAATACACTAAAAATGGTCTTAGATACAAGCCCTCCCCCAACACAATATCTACTCATATCCAATGTCTTGGTTTGCTACATAAGAAATGTATATCAGGTAAGATACAAGTATATTCTCTCAACCTTCTTCTTTCCACCTCACCACTTTGGTGACCATAAAAGCTTGTACACTACCTATATTAAAGCTCAGGGATTCTTAGCCGAGCACCGCGCCACACTGCCTATATTAAAGCTCGGGGGATTCCTGGCCAAGCACCGCGCTATGTTAGTGACTTTGCGAAGAAGCCCTCCACTTTGCTAGAATTACGTATAGATCTTTGTTTTTTCAAAAAAACCCTTCTTTTTCCCATAATTAGCATAAGTCCTTGCTTTCAGTTTTTCGCATATAGACCCCTACGACGCAGCATAGTGCATGCCAATATAATAGCTAGTGTAGCATGACGCTGTGCTTCTGCAACTAGTATATTTGAAGGTATGCAACTTCCATGAACATACTATACATATATTTGAAAGCATTGCAAAGAAAGCAAGGGTAGCCAAAGCAGGCAAATCACTTCGTGATTTATTCTGACTTTTATTCTCTTGCTTAAAAGTAGTCATACTTTATGGTCTTGGTTTTGTTCTGTTATTTGACAATCTTGTTTATTTTTGTTAGACCATGTGGTTAGGTCTAGGTTATTTTGGTGATGAATAATTGACAACGGTTAATTTATGATGAAGAATATTTGATAATATTGTTTATCGATATTATATGAGGTGTGTTGGCGTGTGTGTGTATGGACTAATGTTGGTCAAGTTTGGACGAATTTGTACCGGAAAAATATTCTTTGGTCTTTGCATGTGCAGGTTGAGCATGGAGACGATCATTGTCGGTGATGATGAGGACCGGGACTAGGATGGGGAAATCTGAGGTCCAGACGGTCGAGGATGTCATGCGAGATGGCCGGGCTCATGTTTGAGGCGCATGGAGATCAGAGATGGATGATACGTGTTGGAGCTACGGAGGTGCAGTTCGGAGGCTCGACATGTTGTGGATGATGCGTGGAGAAGCTACGGGAGGTGCGGTCCTGGAGGCTTCGACATGTGATGTGTTAGAAAAGTCGAGAGTGTGAAAAATCCGTGTTAGGAAGGGTTTCTGGTTCCTTGGAAATTAGTGGGTCAAAAGTCTAGTTGAGGTAAAAAGGTCTATGTCTAGTTGGATTAGGATTTTAAGTAGAGTTTGAATAGGATTCATATGAGGGATGAGTTGGATTAAGATTTTAAATATAGATTAAATAGGATTTGTAGGGGGTTGTATAAAAGGACAGTCGGCTGTACAGTGAAAAATATATCGAGCCGGCTGGTTTCGAGCGAACAAAAAAAATAGAAGTGCGGCGGCCGGATGGTTGAATCTGATGGATAGTTGATTCTCGTGGGCATGCATGTGTTGATGGAAGCTGGCCGTGATTGAGTGAAAAAGATCGAGTGCTCGCGGCTGCAAAAACGCCTGATGGATAATTGTTGTGCGGGAGGACATCACGTTGATGTATAAGAAAAACGATCTGGCAGCGCGTTTTTTGTTTCTCGTTGGTCTCGTCGGCATCTCGATTTTCTTCGCTCGCCGAGGCATAAGTAAGTGTCCTGCTAGTTCAAATCCAACCGATCCAGTCAAAGGTTTTTTTTATCATTGCATAGTAAATTGATTAGAGTATGAATTAATAACTTGCTAATCTCTGTTTACGTGTTTAGTGGATTAACCATTCATGCATCTTTATTCCATCCATCCTTGAAAGCCACGCCATGCATACATACATATACTATTTGATTAGAGAAGTCACTAGTTGGTGTTGGCTCTGAGATAACGTGAATTTTTTTGTGCATTGAGGAGAGAGAGAAAAAATAATTAATGCAAGGTAATGAGGAAAGACTAATTAGGTTTTATGTTTTTTAGCATTAAGTTTTTAAGCATTTGATTCATGCATACATCAAATATATATATAGATTGTTTTGCATGCACTGTGACTGGATATTTTTGTGTGTGATTCTGTGATTTGCAGGTTTAAAAATAATAATAAATTTTGAAAAGTTTCCGCTAGACGCTGCAATCATTCACTCCTCCTATGATTGCCATCATCGATCCTACAATTTTAGCAACAGTCAGCGCCTGTCGCTGTGGTGGCTTGTATTGAATTTTGATGTAAAACTGACTCTATCAGCTTCTCTACAAGTTGGTGCACTTTCCTTTTATTCAAAAGAAATTTTACTTCTTAGTTCTAGCAACACAATACAATCGCCTTCACACGACAGATATTAGTAGAGAACATTAGTAAATAGTTTTCACATGTCACAACTGAGTACAATTAGGCCACATAGACATAGGAAGATACTATACATAGGAGGATACTAGGTACAGATCTCTCATCGGCCTAGTCATGCTACATCTGCCCATGGCTTTGCAACCACGCACTTCTCACCGTTTGAAGATCCTTCACAACATCAATCATAGCGGGCCTTTCATTCACATCATCTTTGAGACATTCAACAGCAATCCCGCCAACCTTCTCCAGACAATTCATGTCCTCCTCAGTTGATATAATCTCCTTATCATACATCTCCTTTGCTCTACTCTCTGTCATGTAAGCCTTAACAAAATTTATCTGAAGGCTATTATTCTCATCATACCTTGCCTTCTTTCCGGTGATGAGCTCCAGAAGGACAACTCCAAAGCTATAAACATCACTCTTCTCTGTGAGAAGGCCCGTCTTCATATATACAGGATCTATGTAGCTCATATCCCCTATAACAAAGTTGGTGTGGGCTTTCTCTATGGATAGGAGCCTAGATGTTCCAAAGTCTGAGACCTTTGGCATGAAGTTGTCATCGAGTAGAATATTGCCAGATTTTACATCTCCGTGAAGGACCTTTTGGGAAGCATATGTATGCATGTAAGCAAGAGCATCTGCAGAGTGAATAGCGATATCCAAACGTGCTCTTACTGAGAGAGGGTGTCTTTCTGTATCATTTTACTTGCAGTACCACGGTTACCATGAAGCACATCGTAGAGGCTCCCTCTAGGGATGAACTCATAGACCAACATAGGAACATCTGTCTCCAAGCAGCAGCCCAAAAGTCGGACCAAATGCTTGTGACTGATTTGAGATTGGATAGTGACTTCATTTGCAAAGTCCTTCTGGCGGGCCTCGTTGATTGTAATGGAGCGTTTGACTGCGACTTGCACGTTTTCATTAGTGGTTCCCATGTAGACCTCACCAAAGCCACCTTTTCCGATAATAGTACTGTAATTTTTTGTGATTTGGTCCAGCATCTGCTTTGTAAAAATATCGATCTTGATGCTTTTCAACAATTGTCCACCATTTCGGTTGAAAAGATCTCTAAGCTTTCTCTTCTGATGCTTCATGTGTATGAACATTAGTAATACCACTAAAAATGAGACAAGGACGACTGATCCTGTGAACAGATATCATGAGAATGTTATTTCTGTTAATTTAAGATTTTATGAGCATTAATAAATAGAATAGGACATATGGCACATACAAGGTTACTGCAAACAAAAGTTCTATCTAGCCATATAAATTGTGTAGTACGTAGTTCGTATAGAGAAATTTTAACCACGTCCACATGATCTTTTTCAGAATGGTTCTAATTTTCACACGATGATATGGAGTTAGGACTCAAAGTCAGTGCAATAGGGATATGATTTAGGTGGTACAAACATTTTCTATTGTGTATTAGTTGACCGTAAGGGTTTTTTTCTAGACCGCAATATGTGGTATATACGGATGCAAAATTGCATATAATTAGAGAATTTGTGGAAATTTTGTAGACAAACAGTATGTACTACATCGCAAAATTTCCTCGAGAGAGCATTTATACATGGAGCCTCACCTATCACCACTACTGCAGCCAAGGGAAGTATAGGTTGGCAACCCTTGACACTTTTACCATCACCTCTTCGTCCAAAATTGCATTTACATTCGTAGCCACCTTCAATATCATGGCATGTCCCGCCATTACAAGGATTTTGGTTTTCACACTCATTAATATCTGAAAAATGGAGAAAACCAATGGATATTAAATAGAAAAATAAAAAGGAAAGAAGAGAGAGGAGTTACTGCTAATTTCTATTAAACTATTTATTCTTACATGTATTTAGTGAACACTACGAATTCCATTAGTAGTTTACGCACAAAATACAACCCCCTTAATTTGTAATAAAATTGTGTTGCAACTCCTATTTTCAGATAAACATATTAACCATGGTCCGACATATTTTGGTATCTTTCAGGAAAAGGAAGGTGGTTAAAGCTATATTTTTGTCTTGCTAAGTTTCATGTCCAAATTAAACTTGATTTTGCAATGAATAATAAATTCTAATATTCATTTGATTTTTTTGTAGTTTTATTTATTTCTTCTGCTTGTGAAAGCACTGTGCAAGGTGCGCATATGAGTTCAAATAACATATAATGGGTTTGAGTAATACCATAGATAGAATTACAAACGGTCAGAAGAACATTAAAGGTAAACCCACGAGGGAATGCGCTACCCCACAGAGTACCAATAACCAATGGATCAACTCATAAAGTAGATCAAGGATTTATTAACACCTGCCAAACCTATGGCAGATGACCAGAAAATTCCTTGTTATGTTATATACTCCCTCAGTCCAGAAACATATCACATTTTAGCTAGTGAAGTCAAAATTTCTAACTTTGATAACTAATATATAAATATTATTTATCATGAAAGATGTTTCCATACTATAATATTTTTTATTTTTTGTAACACATCTATTAAATTATTAAAACAACGAAAAAAGCCATCACATTCGCTCTCAGGGGCTACAATTACCATATTAATCGGTGAAAAAAAAAGGAAAGATCCACATCGTCGATTTTGGTCGGTCCAAAATATCACAGTGCAGATTAATTAGATATATATTAGAGCCATTACATTTATATAAGAAATGCATCTATATTTTAAATCATAAGCACAAGAATTGTATAACAAATACAATTCTATTTTCAAATATAGACATAAGTATTGTAGTATCTAGCTACGTAATTACGTGGAGAATTCGGATAGTTCATATAAAATAAGTGTCAGCACCTAACACATTATGTATTATGGAACTGAGAGTATATATAAAGAAGAAATATATTACACCTGAGGCAGCGCAAGTCAACCTTTTATAACTTTGATATATAACTATATATAAAATACTATTTATCGTGAAAATATTTTCATTCTATAATATTTTTTACTATTTCTCTAGGCCACCGTTTTGTATAATATCGGCCAAGTGCTCGGGCATGCACCCACGCTAATTGTTCACCACCTAACACATGTGTATAGTTTAGCAATTTCTTTATTTTGAGGTAAAACACTAACAAATTGGTGGTTTGGCAATAATGAGTAATGGCTATATATAATAATTCAATAAAATTCACAGAGCGAGAGAGAGAAGGGATGGACAAACTTTTGCATCCGTCTATGATGTAGGGATTGCCGGCGTATCCCTCAGAGCAATTGCAAAAATAGCCTGGCGTACGACTACTGGCATTGACGCAAGAGCTGTTCTTGCTAACACATGCACCATGGGGAACATCATGCTTTGGCGGACACGACTCGTTCCTGATTGCCCAGTCAAGAACAAGTGGAACAGTCCAATTGTTGACTCGATTGCGTAGGGTGCCCGTAAGGTCATTTCGGCTGAAATTGTGCCTGCTTAGAAAAGTTTCTGTTAACGTGGATCAAGATATTAGAAGAGCCGAATATCTCTCGTCTAGTACGAAAATTTTGTTATCTGAAGCTAGATCACAAGCTCATAATGATCTTAAAACCCGGGTGGTACTGGGACATACCACAGCTTAGACAACACGTGCAATCTGAAAAATAAGGCAGGAGCTATGACTATTACTCAGTCGCGATTAACGGGTTTTTTTTTGGATCACGGTCTCGATTTACGACAATACTGAGGCCTGTTCTTTTTTGCGGTTTATAGCTTTTGGCTGCAGTTTGTGACTTTTAAATTTGTGTTTGTGCGAGATTACAGAGTAATGAAATTCACGTGCGGTTTTGCCGATATAAATGAAGTCAATAAAGTATGTACTATAATTAACTAGTAGACCCTATCTTGAAAAAAATACTCTACTTAGAAGCTAGTTACTGTAGAAAAGCTGAAAAGCAGCTTTTAGAAGCTGAAAAAAACAGGGCCATAGTTGCCTGCCTTTCTAAAACTCGCCTGCTGAATAATGTGGAAGTTATGGGAGCTCTATGTTTCTTAATTGGTCGATAGCTATGTTGTTTCAATTTCAAATTACTAATTCTCCATCTGTGTGTGTGATCTGCATATATTATTGCCATCGGTATTAATCACAACCATCACTCAATGGATGCACATGTAAACAGTGCACATGGTGGCTTCCTATTGGGGAAGATCATGGGGCACAAGTGGAAGAATTTTATGCACTAATAATTCACTTAAAATTTTAAGCTGTTAAGGAAGGACTTCAACATTTTTCCTCTACGTCCACTCCACCAAGCCTAAAATGTGAACTCGAAATTGAGCGCAATCATACTTTTAAATATTGCATTAGCTAAGTTTTGAACTCAATATCTTTTGGTTCTCATACCATATTAAGTTTTATACATCAACGATTTACCTGAATGGGTAAGACATTATACAGAGTGTAAGATGATTTGAACCACAATTCAATCTACTAGAGATAAGGAATCATATCACATACGAATCATTAATGATTATTTACTTCACGTACAAGCTATGTACTCTAACAGATGGGTGTTGTATTTGCATCCACAATTATACTTACACACAGGAAATAAGAGAAGAAAGTGTGCAAGGGTCCGCTATTCAAGAAAGTTGTGTGCACGTACCAGTCTTTCTCGGCCACAAAGGCGTATATGCACGGGTTGTACCCCCAAAGGGGGTTGTTGAGATTATCTGGAGCGTTCCAGGATACGTTGATTTTGTTGAGGCCGGGCGTGATGGATGCCTCGCAGCAGCCGAGGCCCATGCACGGCGCTCCGTTCTCTGCGGCCTCACTTACGCTAGCGCAGTACGTGACACAGCCCGTGCGGTACTGCCCATTATCACTGCTGCCAGCGATCTTCGCCACGGCGTCGCACCCGACGGCCGTGAACAAGTTGCGTGTTGGCGATATCAGGTACGGGTTGGCTAAGGTGACGGACATATTTGACCATCTACTCCCGCTCGAGTTGGCGCACAGGTACGTCACGGTGTACGCGCTGACGAGCATCTCTGCAGTCTCCAACGTTATGTTGAGGACTAAGATGTTACCTATGTAGGGGCTTGAATCGTTGCACGTGACGGTGAAGTTTTCATGGAGGGAGCACTTTGCACCGATGCCGAATGGGTAGGGGATGGATACATTTCCGCACTTGTCAGGACAGTTCGACGCCGGCGCTGGCGACGGAGCCACGTCGGACATGCCCGTGGTAAAGAACGTGATATAAATAACTAGGAGGAATCGTGCTCGTGGCATGGCTGGCTATCAAGCTTCTATGTCTTCCAACTTACAAAGTACTAGTGATGAATGTGTAAATGGGACTACTTGGCGTTAATCAACCAAGGCTCCTCTCTCTCCACATGTATATATAGGCGAGGCGCACATGTAAGTTCGTTTCATTTATTTATACACTGTTGCTATTTTCATTCGTTTCATTTAATTTTACACTGTTGCTATTTTCAATAGGAATTGAATGCGATCCTTAGTGCGTGGCGATTTAAGGACAGGCACGATTAGACGGCTGATTGATAGGCTACAGTTGTGTTTGTCACACTTTTTATTATTTTAATCCAACCTGTAGCGCTAATTAACGCGGAAGAGAGAGAAAGAGATAAGAGTGTGCTCAAAGCGACGCAAGAGAGATAAAGAGATAGGAGCGCACGCATGCAACCAATGGAGAGGAGAGGGACGCTAAAGGCAAATATCTGCGTTGGCTGTTGAGAACAGTAGAGGGCGGTGGCAGTGGAGAAAGGCATCATAATGGATCAGCTCGTGTGTGCAGAAGAAAAGGAGTGACGGTGGCGGTAAGAGCAGCAATAAGGATTGGTGCGCAGCAATCGGAATTATCTAGTGTTGCTATTTTCAATAGGAATTGAACGGGCAGTAGGTGAGCTGACGGACATAAGCTCAATGATACGATCCTTAGTGCGTGTCCATTTCGATAGGATTAATTTTGCTTTTTGGTAGGTTATGTTATTTCAGAGAGTTATGTATTTCGTAATTAGAAAGTATTCGTTATGCATATTAGAGTTAGTTTATAATCTCTTCTAGATACGTAGAGGCTACATCGAATATGAATAGTTCTTTATTCTGAATAAAATAATTTCAGTGTAATCAGTTTAGATGACAGAAGAAATAATAGCAGAAAATGAAACTGCTCGGTGCTTTCGGAAAAAATCAATTTACTGTGTTTGCGTTGTGTTTTGAGGCTGTTTATTTGGATTGAAAAAGGATGGCTAATGACTGAAATTATAATTTAACTAGCTGAATTTATATTATACTGAATAAAAAAAGGACCAATAAAAAAGACTAGAAAAATCAAAAACTAGAAAAAAATAAAATTTAAAAATAGTAAAAAATAAACTAAGCTAAGCACGCCCTTTATCCTGCGCATCGAGACGGCGCAGAGGTGCTGCCCTTCGCATCACAGGGAGGCACATCACGCAAAGGACAAGGGAGGCGGAGGGGCATGCATCACGTGGAGGCTACAGGTCGGAAGCAGAGGCGCTGCGTCGTGTTGACCACTTCGTCAACAGCAGGGAGGAGTGGTGCTGTCTTTCAGCTGTACCCGTCGCGAGAAGGACCAGTAGGGGTGCAAATGGAGCGGATATTTTCCGACCGACCGTCCGTCCGTTTTAATTCGGATATAATTCGGAGCATTTTCTCGGATATCCGAAATTTTTGTCGGATACGGATACGGATTCGGATATTTTTCGGATACGGATACGGTTCGAAAATACATTATCCGGCGGATACGGATTTATCCGGATATTTTCGGATAGTTACGGATTATTATCCGGTAACTATCCGGATAAAGCTATGGCCCAATAGAGGCCCAATTTGTTCGGCCCAACCGCCCAACCGGTTAACCAACCCTAACCCTAGAGGCTGCGTGCGGCCGTGCGGGTGCAGGAGTAACTGCGTGCGAGCCGAGCGAAGTAGCGAGCGGGATTGCGGGAGCGGCGGCGGCGCCCAAAACCAAAAGTTGAGATCGAGATCCCCCACCGGCGGCGGCGGCGGCAGCTAGTCGGCTTCGTCTTCTTCTACTCCTCGTCTAGTCGTCTCCTCCGCCCTTCGCCGCCGCCGGTCATCCTCCCGCACCGCCCGCCCGTATCTCCTCCCCACGTCACTGAGACTGCATCGGCGCTTCTCCGCCCGCAGACCGGCGCGTCGCCGCCTACCTCTCCGACGTCTCCGTCTCCTGCAGGCCAAGCCGCCGCCCGCCCGCCTCTCCTCCCCAAACCGGGCCGCTACCGCCCGCCCGCGCCTGAGACCAAGACCGCCGCCTCCACGGAACGCCGCCGCCGTCGGCTCCGTCTCCTCGAGTCCCGACGGCATCGACACCGCTATCGTCGCCTCCGCTGGCCACCTCTCCTTGGTCCTCCCCACCGCCTTTGCACGCAACGCATGGCGTCGTGGCCTCCCGCTGTATGTTCCTCAATCCTCGGTATATTCCTTTATATGGCCTAGACACCAAGAGGATCATGTTCACGTGGAGTGTGGAGAACCTTGTCGCGCCATAAATTAAGTGGGATCCTACACAATGGTCTTGAGCATCATGCTTGTTTTGATGATCCACGAGTGTATGCTCTTGTCGACACGTGAATTTGTGATTCCTTGATTTCTGAAGGAAAGATAAAGGTGCTATTTTGTTGCATGAAATTGATAGGATATATATGAAAAATAAACATGAAAGCTGTATATATGTGACTTTGTTCGTATGTATGTGACTCGTATGTATGTGCAAACATGAAATTTTGTTTGTAGTCGCCTAGTTAGTCTGTGACTCTGTTTGTTGTCTCGTATATTACTCGTGACTACATGCATGCATCTCAGTATATTACTTGCCATGGGTATGCACGTGTTATTCCGATCGTGATGGTGATGTAGTGATGTTCTTCCGGTTTATTGCTTTAGTGTTTGATGGTGATGCACGTGTTATACAAGTTGCATGACACTATCTTGTTTCCCATGACAAAGGAACCTGAAGAACTCTTTGAGATTATATCACAAGCTCTGTTGTCTTCAGTTGATCGTGATGCCCTTAGTGTCTTGATTACGCTTGTGTAAGTTCAACTGCGATCTGCACTCCTTTATGTCATGCTTGCTGCCTGGAATGAACAATGCTTGAAATAAGTCATTAACATTTCTCTTTTTATTGAATGAGCAATATTACTAGAATTATGATAATTGTAGGTCACCTTCATTCAATTAAAAACTAATCTTCTTCTGATTTGGTTGTAGAGTATTGATAATTTGATATGACTGCTGCAAGTGGAAGTGCGAGCATTTGTGCAAGCACAGGAGCATCCCCTGCTGGCACTTCCACAGCAGTTGGTACGGGCCACTCGGCACCAACACCACCTCCACCGAATGCCCGTGCATTGACAACCACAACCACGGGAGGTGAAGGACATGTGGTTGTTGATGTGGATGAAGCGACTTGCACCGGAGAAGTTGAGCCTGCTGAGAAGAAGCAGAAGAGGTGCACCTCGAAGGTTTGGGACCACTTTATTAAACATACAGTGATTGTTGACACACCAAAGGGTGGAAAGGAGAAACAACTTTGGGCACATTGCAATAAATGTCCTCACAAAGCTCGATGTGAGACCTCAAGGGGCACGAAGGCCTTATGGAATCATTTGCTAAAGCATGCCGTAAAGCAAGGTCAGCAACAACTCCAATATGAGCAGGGTGAAGATAGTGCAACTGTTCAGATATTCAGGTATGATGCTGAAGCTAGCCTCAGGAAGTTCTATGTGGCAATGGTTATGCACGAATATCCATTTTGTATGGTAGAGCATGAGTACTTCATTGATTTTATCAAGTCTCTACGTCCTGGTTTTTCATTCAAGTCTCGCACAACCACTAGGAAAGAGGTATTAGAAATGTTTGGAGATGAAAAGAAAAGGTTATATGACCAACTAAAACCTCTTTCTTGTCGGTTTTCTGCAACTATGGACATGTGGACATCTAATCAAAATAAAGGTTATATGTGCATCACTGTGCATTGGATTGATGAAAATTGGCAAATGCAAAAAAGAATAATTAAATTCATTCATGTCAAAGGGAATCATACAGGAAGTAATCTAGCAACTGAGTTTATCAAGGGTGTCATGTCTTGGAATATTGAGAAGAAGTTATTTGCCCTCACTCTAGACAATGCATCATCCAATGATAAATGTGTTAAAGAAGTTGTGCTAGAGCTGCATAAGCGTTCTCCCTTGATTTGTGATGGTGCCTTTTTTCATGTGAGATGTTTATGTCACATACTAAACCTTGTTGCCCAAGATGGCTTGAAAGTAATTGCATCTTCAGTCCAAAATATTAGAGCTACTGTTGTTATTGTGAAGAATTCTCCATTGCAATGGGAGGAATTTCAAAAGTGTGCAATAGAATGTGACTTGGATAATACATCTGGTCTTCCATTGGATGTGCCTACAAGGTGGAACTCAACATATGAAATGTTGTCACAAGCTATTTATTACAGGAGGGCTTTTGATAGGCTATTGTACTTGAATGAGGGTAAGTACAATAAGTGTGCTCCAACAAATGAAGAATGGGATATGGCAGAATCATTATGCAAGTGTTTGCAGAAATTTTATGATGCTACCAAGCTATTTTCTGGAAATCAATATCCAACAACAAACTTGTTTTGGTGGAAATTTTGTGAGATTAAGTTAGCACTTGCAGATTGGTGTGAAAGTGTTGATGTTACTATTTCTTCTATGGCAGAGGCTATGAAAGCCAAATATGATAAATATTGGGACAAGTCAAACATAGCTCTCGCTGTGGCATGCTTTCTTGATCCTAGATACAAGAAAAAGCTTGTGGAGTATTTCATAGGGAGGATTTATCATGAGAGGGCTGCCCAAGAAGTTAGTCGCTTCATGGATGTTGTGACCAAATTATTCCAAGCTTACATGTCCAATACATCTGAAGCTTCGAAGCCTGACCCTCCCCAAGAACCTTCTCAGCCATTTGGTGATCCTGATTTGGGTCTTGATGACATTGAACAGTTCTTGTATGAGGATGTCGGTACAACACATGGTAGTATAAATGAACTTGAGGTATACATACAAGAGAAACCAATTCGGTGGGTTGATCCTACGGGTAAGGGTGCACAGTTTGACATATTATCATGGTGGAACACACACCAAGGAAAGTTTCCTGTTCTCTCACGACTGGCTCGTGATGTGCTAGCTATTCAAGTGTCAACTGTTGCTTCAGAGTCGGCTTTTAGTACTGGTGGCCGTGTTATTGATCCATTTCGTAGTCGTTTAGAGCCCGAGGTGGTTGAAGCTCTAATATGTACAAAAGATTGGATATCTTCATCTAGAAAAGGTAAATAATAAGTCATTTAGTTTACCAATTGCACCGCTTACAACTTTTGTTTATTAACCTCATGTTATTTTTGAATTTTAGATTCCAAGGAGAAGATAGCATCACTTATTGATGAGTTGGCTTTGGAGCTAGATGATAAAGAATGTGCTACCACAAACATAAAGAGAAGGTTTGATAATTCTTTGCCATGTCTTTCTTTGTCAAGTCATTAAATTAGCTATCATTCTTGTCAACCGATTAAATTGACTATCCTCTGACATGTATAATGTATTATGTTAAATTGTTAATGGCCTTGATGCTATGTCTCTAGAAACTTATCATATATACACTGTTATTGCTTCTCTAGTTTGATGCTTATTTACTTCCAATGACATACTGATAGGACAGTGAGTAGCACCAAACTATACAAGTATTAATTTTGGATTTCTATTCTTTATTTAATAATTTTGGGCTCTAATTGATATTTTATTGTAGGACGAGATAATGACCGAGGTTGAGCTCAACTGAAACATGGTTAGAGATGGCTCGTTGGCCCGCTGTTGGCTTTTGCTAGACAAGATCTGCGTTGTGCGTTGTGGATTTATCATGTGATATAAATGTAATGAACTTAAATGAATTAGTGATGTACTAGACTACTTAACTATGAGCAATTCATACTTCTGAACCATGTTGCATGTAGCTAGTTAGCTACTAGTCTACTATTTGTTTAACTAGCCTCTATAATTTACTTGCTAGTTGCTACTTTGCTAGTTATAATTTACCAGTTGCTTAATTTGTCTCTGTTATTATGTAAAAATTGCTTTCGTGTATTATCCGACTAAATATTCGTGACCGAGACTAACTGTATCCGGAGCGGTATGTATTCGATCCGTATTCGTGACCGAGAATATCCGTATTCGTTTTCGTATCCGGTACTATCCGTATCCGACTCTGACTCCGACAAAAAATATGGAAAAGGATACGGGATAAGCAATATCCGTCCGTATCCGATCCGTTTGCATCCCTAAGGACCAGGCGGGTCCAACGGAGAAAGCAACGGCGAATCCGTAAGCAGCGAAAAAATTCCAACACATTGTAGGGTGGATACTATGGCTGACTGACAGGTTGAAGTTGTTTGTCACGCTTTTTCTAATTTTAATCCAACTTGTAGCAGAAGGTTCCCATATCGTTGGAGTTATATCCATATTCTTTTCGTGAGGATACGTACAAATTGTTTGACGGTAGCTCTCTCTTCATTTTTTCTGTGGGATTATGATCCCTGTAGGCTTAGTGCCATTCATATGGAGGTGGTCCTAACTTGTGATGATAATGACGAACGAAGATAACTCAAATATAGCTATACGATCTGAATTTAAGCAACCTTGTGTCAACCATGGCTACAACTTTTTTGCTATATTTGCACAAATTGGAAGAAGTAGATGTTAGGTGTAAAAAAACTAGTACTTCACTATCTATTTCTAGTGTTATTTATGATAATGTATAGATTACACATGATGAGGAAGCATGGAAACTTTCTCTCTCTTCGTCATGTGCATTACAAGTTCAATAGAAGTTACTTGGCGACCTTAGTAATGATGAGTTCATCCATGTAATCTCTACTACTACAACTAATCCTACATTCAATTTTATTTATGATAAGGTGAACTCGTTCCCAACACCCAAGAAAGAGTGGAGAAAGGAGGGAGTGAAGAAAGAGTAGAGAGATGTGGAAAGAAAAGAGAATGGTTAGAGACCAAAAGAAGCACAATAATTGAAGGTCACCAAGTAACTTCTATTGAGCAGTAGAGAGATGTGGAAAGAAAAGAGAAGGGTTGGAGACCAAAAGAAGCACAATAATTGAAGGTCCAAGCACTTTCTAAGGCTCAATTCGGATCCACCCAAGACCAATATGAATTGGAAGTTAATTTTAACTCAACAACACCCAAACTGTGCGGATTCAAACACTACAAAATAAAAGTTCATCACAGACAGTTTCTTGAACCGTTTGACTTCATGGATCATTAATAATAGGTGTTATCGCTCTCGTACAATTATCACAGATGATTTTTTATCAAGAACCGTATATGATAACTGATTATTACAGACGGTTCTGGTTTTGAACCGTCTATGATAACAGACAATTATAAACGGTTCTAGTTACGAGGCATCGTAGTACGGTTTTACAAACGATTCAAAAACCATTTGTGATAACCCGTATTATTACTGACCCATAAGTCAGACGGTTTAAGAAACCGCCTGTGATAATTGTTTCGAGCCGTCTGTGATGAAATTTTATGTGGTAGTGTGAGGAGATCCAATTAGATGCTATGAATGTGGTAAACCAAATCAGATCGAGATGAATTATCCCAAATTGAGGAACAAGGAGGTCACGGATGACAATGCACTAACTCGTCGCTCTCAATTCAAGGTTTACCAAAGCAATAAGCGTAATTATCACAGCGCAGTCAACAAAATACTTTTAGCACTTGATAAGATTAATTTGAGTGATGCTGATTCTGGAAGCAATGATGAGGACAATGACAATAGGCAAAGGAGATGGACTTCACAGGGATGCGTTTTATGGTAAACAATGAGAAGCTCAACAATAATGATCTCTACAGTGATTCTGATGAGTTAAAACCTTCTTTTATAGATTTATCTCATGCTATACTTAGATTGATAGAGGAGCTCAAAAGGTATGAAAAGAAAATTAAAAATCATGATCTTGTTGTTGAGAGCTTAAATTCTAAAATTAATGGACTTAGAGTTTCTATTCCTGATAATGAATCTAATTATTCTTGTCAAGTTTTACATTCTAAGTTGGAGTTGTTAGAACAATTAATATATCAAACTTGTTCAACTTAGTGATGTAAATGCTAAACTTGATGAATTAAGAGCAATCGAAAGCTGCACCATTAATTCTCTATCTGCTACAGTAGTACTACTATTTTGTTTTTGTGTTATTGCTTCGTTGGCAGTTTGGACAATTAGAAAACAGAAGATTTGAGAAAAAAAAAACTTTTACTACGGATTACAATCATTCACCCTCTTTTATTGCCATCAACAATAATATAAGCTTGATAGGCTCCTTAAGAAGCCTCCAATTAGTATAGATATAAAGATATAGGTGGATAGATAAATTGATTTCATGTCAATTTCTAATTGATTTCATGTCAATTTCTAATTGATTTCATGTCAATTTCTATCTTTCTTCCCTTATACGTAATTCCTTCGGAGTGAGTAAATGTGTAAAACTGATGCTAAAGTTACCCAACTTTTTCCCTGCACATTGCAGGTTGTATTGTTACTATGAATGAGTGGATGAGATTGGCATCAATGTGACATCAACTGGCTGCTGTAAACAACGCCAAAGTTGTTCTCATTTGCTTTTTTGGAGCTATAACTAGCATAGATGTTTATTCAGACATGAATGAGTTTCACGTGTACACTATAATACTAGCCTCGTAGGAGGCGCGGCGGCACGCCGCGCCAGCCACCGTACATACCAAAATAAAATAGGCGATAATTCGTGAGGAGTTTTTCGGGAAGAACGGAGGGCAAAAACGCATTTTCGAGAAAGGTGGAGGGCTTTTCGAAAACCGAGGACTTGTACGTAAAAACGGGGAAAACCCGCGCAATATCCGAAAGCGGGGCCATCCCAAAAGCGGAGGGGCAAAAAAATTTCGAGGGCCTAAAAATATCCGAGACCTTTTACGAGCGGAGGCCTCACGTAATATCGGAAAAAGCGGAGCGAAGCGCCTCCCGGCCGTGCCGAAATCCCCGCCACGCGGCGCGTCTTGTGGGTGTGTGGCAACGCAGCGGCAGGAGCCCCGGCTATATGGCTGGTAAGATGTAGGCGGGACATAAAGCCAGGCTCAATTGTATGGACGATGCTCCTAATATAGAAGTTGACAGTGATGCTATTTTTCTGTGATTTCATCAGTGCTTCAACCATAAAGAGAAGTAAACCTTGGTGGATCAGTACATGTCACTTGGTGCTGTTGGCTTGTTGCTTTCAGACAGCAATCGTAATGGAATTCATTTTGACCATATGTATTTATGTATAGTCAGAATGACCACATAAAAATAACATGACTATATAATTATCAAAAAACATTACCACAATATTGTAATATTCAAAATATTTACTAAGGCCATCTACAGTGTACAACAGTTTCGGATGCTTTAAGAGATGAGAAAATTAGCTTAATACCATTGCAAACAGGTATAAATTGAAAAATACCATCCAATATGAAGATAATATATCTGGCTAAGACCATATGTGGGTTTCACCTATCATTCATCTAAACTTGATCAATATATCATTCTACATAGTAAAATCGTCCACTTATCGCGTCATGCGGGCAATATCACAATCTGAAACTGGATCCAGGTGTCATTTGAACTGGATTGCAAAGTTTGAATGGTTAAATGTCTAGTTTCATAGTCGCGGTGTTGGACAGACTTTCCATTAAAATTTGATTGTTATATGGATTTTTTCTGAAATAAAATCATATGCTTCTTATCCTTCAATTACAGTCAATCCTGACCGTTAGTTTTGACTAATCACGCAAAAAACTTATGATTTTCCCAACAGTTGAGTAGTCAGTAGAACCTTACCCAATGGATTGTATGCTAGCTTATATCAAATAGAAGAGAGAATAATTCAATTTAGTTTAGATACAACCACTCGAATAAATTGTATCTTGATATTATATCTAAAGGGTCCACAGTGTTTTAATTTTAATTGCTGCATGAATCTCTCGTCTCTAACGATCTGCACTAAATTTGATGGTCCACAAAATGCGTCTTTTATATAGAAGCCCTCCCTCAACGCAATATCCAATGTCTTGATTTATTACAAAAGGTTTGTATATCAGGTAAGATACAAGTATATTCAAGTATATTCCCTCTTTTCATCCTCAGCCTTCCATCTCACCGCTTTGGTGACCATGGAACCAAAGCATGCCTATTAACTACTAGTAGAAGTCTACTGCAGAGGAGGCCTGGGGTTCTATAAGGCTATCTCTAATGTTATATTTTAGCTAGTTTAAGACACCGCTCAATATGGCTTGAGCTTCTGGCTTCTGGCTTATTTTTGCACTATTCATAATTTCGTCTTTTTCTGAATTTTTGGTTTTTTTTGAGCTTTTTTGTCGCTTCTTTTTTTTCCCGTATTCGTTTGCGTTGTCTGTGATGGGCTAACAAATTTTTTATATTTTTCAATTTTTTTAAATTTAATTATGTTAAATAAGTCTCTGTCATTCTGATGTTTTTTCACCATTATGTGTTTTCAACCATAAGCCACCAAAATAAGCGAGCCGAACACCACCTAAATGAAGAGAAAAAAATATTGAATCGATTCAATATATTAGAGGGGTCGATTCCAACCAAACTCTACTTAGGAGTTGATTCAAAGTATTAAACAATTCATATAAGTTTTAAACAACTACATAGGAGAAAATACGGTAGGTTTTTAATGTAACGTGAGTCTTAGTTATTATTGGAGAAAAATAAGCTTAGTTACTAGAATACTTATATGGTCATGATTAGTGCAAGTCGGTGTACTGATGAGGATACAATTAGTGCTTTTCAGGTAAATATATTAGTTGACTGAAAAAATTATTGAGCCATAATTTTTATTGCTAGATTAACTCTAATTTAATTGGGTCTTTATTTATTATTTTTGGAGAAGCAGAACTACTATTTTATTTAGTTATATGTAGACACATACTTGCTCACAAACCTAAAATGAAGATATATTTAGAAAATTCTAGAGAAAGAATTGTTGCATGTCAGAATAAATGTTACCATTATGAAGATCTCGTCTAGCAGAGCAAGTCGAAACAGACATATCATATATTACTAGTTATGTATTTATGTGTTGCAATATAATTTATTAGATGTATAAATACTTATACTATAAAAGAGAATTACTTTAATTTATTAAAAAATAAAGAGTGATAAGAAGTTAAAGAAATAAAAGCACGTACCATGAACTCCTCTTTTACAGTAGTAATGGAATACTTCCATCAGGGATGAGGTCGTTTATGTGGGCCCCATGCTCCAGGTCAACCCCACACCTCGACTTGTCAGCTCGTTGGGGCAACAGCTCATCAACCAGACATTGTGCTTAGGTGGAATGCATGTACCCATAGACCCCACCATCAGAATTTAGGTAGTGCTCAAAGAGCTTCTTTTTTACTGTAGAGATTATTAGCTTTTTAATAAATAAATGTAAAAATATTATATCATCGCAAATAATGTAAAAATAAAAATAAACAAAAAACAAAAAGTCTAAAAAACCAAAAAAAGTTAAAAACCAGAAACCCAAACTTGCTGGAGGGGCGCGTTACTTCCAAAGAGCTACATGCACTCGGATGAACCACATACAAGGAGCTACACATGGTGGAACCCACCTTGTTCCCAATGCAGCATACATGCATGCACGACCATTGACCAGGTCGACACCACTAATGCATGTGGCTGCTTTATGCTAATTTTTGGGCCATTGCTATACACACACGGGTAATCGTACACGGAGAGTTAATACATGTCCACGGCTCGTGCGCAAGATGGGCCCAAACAACCAAGAGGAGTCGGCACCAAGTGCCATTAAATATTCTTGTACCGTAACTTTTTTTTTTTTGGCTCAGACCATGTTATTTAAATTAAAGATTTTGTTTTTGATTCTATGACTGGTACTACAACGCTTATGATAGAATAAAGAGTTCTAATCTGAATATTGCTATCACATGTCTTGCAATTTTCTCGTGTTTTTGCAGGAAAACCATGTCTACTTTTGCAAAGCCGATTAGACAAGGATAGCATCAAGTGGTTGGATGATTTTCTTTTGTCACAAGTTACTATTGTTAGAAATTAGTCCATTTAATTATTTCTCATTTCCTTAATTCCAAGGTATGCATAATTTAGTACCATATTGCTAAGAAAAGATGAGGAAGACCAATTTATAAGGTGGAGTCCTCACCACTCCTTGAATATGGATAAAGATGGTATGTGGAGGGTTCTGTCTAGTCACACACACGCGCACGCATGCGCGTGCGCGTATACACGTATTTTCGCGTGAAAATCGCGTGACTTGTGACTTGCTACCCGCGCCCGTGCCGTGACGTGGCGCGCCACTTGGCAGACCAAGTCCATCTCTATTTTTGCTGAACTCTGCACCACTCTCTCTCTCTGTTTGAATGAGATTCAAACGTTTGAATTTGAGGCTTTATTGGGGTTTTGATGATGACATTACCGGTGGATAAATGACCGTTGAATGTCGATTACTAGTGGGTAAATGGTCGCTTTAATCATATCGATTATCGATCTGTCTATTTATATGCCTGGAGACGTCCAGAGTATGTGCGAGAAACTCACTGCCTCCATTTCCTTCTTCTTTATGTTTCTGTGCTCGAATCTTGTCTTTTCGAACCTCGTCGAACTTTCTTCCCGGCGTGCACCTGGAAGGAGGGAGAATGGCTATCTCCGAATCGTTACCGCAAAGAGTACCTGCACGGGGCGGCAATAAGGTTTCTGGGCAGCGCATCTGCGCGACCGCTCATTGCACTGCGACATCTACGTTACGCGCTGCGCTAAGCTGCGCGGCTTCTGTTCTTCATCGGGCTAACTAGTAAGTCGTTCGGCACGCACGACTTTGTTAATATATTTGAGTATATTCGAATTATGATGAGTAGCTCTTGTTAGTAGTCGATTGCATCACTAGTTTATTGTATTTGTCTCCTAGTAAAATTTAGAATTAAAATATTACCCACATTTCCAACAATCCATAAACCTTATTGTGAATTTTGTTGCAATATAGAAATGGCTAATGCTTCTGATGCGATGAAACCTAAGAGTTTTCTGGTCAGAACTTTCGTAGATGGCAGACTAGAGCCAAGTTTTGGCTCATGTCTTTGGGGCTGTGGTGGGTTATCCACCGCAGTATCCATTTACGATTGAGCGTTCATGCGGTTTGATAATGCGAACAATCACGCTCTTGGTCGCATTCGACTGCTCGGCGGATCGGCTCTATGATGTGTACATGGACTTCAAGTCCGCTACTGAGTTGTGGGATGCACTAGAGCACAAATATGCAGGAGGAGGCGTGTCATTGGCTCTACATATGTGAGCAATTTTTTGACTTTAGCATGGATGAGACTAAGTCCGTAGTTGGACAAGCTCATGATCTCCAGCTACTAGTCGGTGAGATTGCGCATCTAGGCTATGCGTTGCCTCCAAAGTTTGTGGCTGCGGGCATCGTTGCTAAACTCCCTGCCTCTTGGCGGGATTTTGCGACTAGCTTAAAACATAAGAGGGAAGAGATTTCTGTTGAGGATCTCATTGCAGCCCTTGATGTGGAAGAAAAAGCAAGAGCAAAAGATGCATCTAGCACATCTGGCCAGAACAATGCAAATGTCATACAGAAAATGACTGTTGCTAAGAAATACAAATCCAACAAACCGAGCAAGACAACTAGCTTTAAAAAGAAAACCGAGAAAAAGGATTTGAAGGACATCACCGCTTTGTGTGCGGAAAAGAGCGGTCATATGGCGAAGGAATGTCGCTCCAAGGTCGAGATGGTGAGCGACCAAAGAAGAAGGTCATTAACGTGATCATAAGCGAGGCCTCGACTTGAGGAGGGTATGATAATCCACTGTTGTCTTTTCAGCATGTCAATCTACTGAGTGGTGGGTTGATACTGGTGCTAATGTTCACGTATGTTCTGATATTTCCATGTTTTCTTCTTATGAGACAGCAGGGGCTTCCTCCATCCTAATGGGAAACGGGTCGCATTGTAACAACCAAACTCTTTATTTCATATAAAAAACTAAATAAATTAAAATAAAATAATTATAATTAAATTAATTTAATTTGGTTTAAAATAAAAATAAAGATTTTTTGTTGTGTGAAGTTTGAATTTTGCTTTGCCTTGATTTTACGCTTTTAAAAATTTGGATTTGAAAAGTAATTTAAATAAAACTTAAAAATAATGTTAAATAAAAGGATATGTTGAATTTTAGAGAAATCCTATTTTAAATTAATCAATTTGGCATTTATTTGGATTTTCTGGGTTTCCTGGAGTTTAAAATCTATTTGAAATTAAAAAGTATTTTAAAGTATAAAAATGTGGTATCAACTTTAGTTGGAAATAATTTTATTATGTCCAAAATAGCTCCAGGAACTTCTGTGAATTTTTCTGGAATTTCTGGGTTTTATTTCATATTTTCTGAGCCTTTATAAATTTTCTAGGCTTTTCTGAAAATCTAAAATCAGAAAATAAAATTTTATTTGCCTCCTCCTTCCGCCGCCACGTGGTGGGCAGATTCCCCCACGCCGCCGCCATCCGACCGCCCGCTCGTCCCGCCTTCCTCCCCTCCCCGTTCGCCACGTGTGCGGCTCGGATCCGGCCAAGTCTTCTCCATCCGGCCCATCCCCGCCGTCCCCTCCCACTTAATCCCCGGGCCGCCCGATCAGCCTCCCGCCGCGTGGCCGCAATCCGCGCCGCCCATTGCGCCCCTCTCTTCCTCTCTCGATTGCCTGCCCACCCGTCAAGACCGCCTCCCCGCCTTCCCTTTCTTCCCATGATCACCGCCGCCTCCGCGCCATTTCCAGGCAAGTAAATCTCATGGCCCGCTGCACTCCGCCCCTATAAATCCCTCCGGCTCCGCCCATCCAGCACCACCTCCTCCGCCCGCCCGCTCCTCCCGAGCTCTCCTCCCTCCGCTCAGTGTGGCCTCTTCCCGCGCCGTGAAGGCAACGACGAGCAATCACCGCCGGACTGAAGCCCCTCGCGCCCGCCGACGCCGTCATCGTCTTCCTCGCACCGCCTGTCCTCGGGCGCCTTCCCGTGCTCGAGCGTCATGGGAGAGAACTCGCCGTCGACCGAGCCACGCCACCGCCCTTCCTCGCCGTCGGCCTGCTTCCGCCATCTCCGGTAAACCCGCACCACCCACGAGTTCCCTGGTCTCCTCTCCTCCTATGCCACTCGCCTTCCATGAGCGCCCGTGAGCTCCCAAGCCAGAGGGTGCCCGGCTTGGCCACGTCGGCCGGAGCCGACGTGGCGCCACGTGCCCCGCGTCGGCCCCTCCCGCCTGCTGGCGCCGCGCGGTAGTGCCACCTCGGTCGTCTCCTCCTCCTTGAACCCGGTCCATGGACCCGAGGCCCTTGTCGATTGGCCTACCCTAAGGTGGCCGACCGATGACGCAATAAATCCGATTTTTCAGTATAAAAACAATTCGAACGAAAAAGAAAATCCATGCTGACGCAATAATTCAATTTTTCTTTGGAAAAATAATTCCAAAAATCGAGTTTATTCATTTTCTCTGATTTCAAACTTCCGAGAGCCTGTTCTCCTTCGATTTAACTCCGATTGAGCCCATTCAAATTTCTAAATTCTTCAAAAAATTCCCCTCTATACATTTCTGGCCTCAATTCAAATATTTGAAGTCAATTTGAATTTAGTTTTAATTTATTTGAGTTTGGTGGGTTATTTTCACGTGTAGACTTCGACGATTTGGAAGAATTTCTCGACGAAGGTTTGCACCCAACTCAAGAGCAAGGCAAGTCAGACTGCTTAACCATGTTGATCCTAGATTGCAAATAAAATTATATTGTTTTAAATTATTCTGCGTGCATAATTTTATTCAACGTATTTCAATTCAGTTTTAAATTTAGTTATTGCCTAATTGTTAATTCCTCCATTGACATTGAGTTCCTTAACACCTTGTCACCTTAGATTAAAACTCTAGTTAGTACATTAGTATTGGCTGGAGAATTTTATATCAAATGCTTAGACCTGCTTAGACATAACACTTGTTTTGGGATACCTTTTCACATAAAATGATAAGCCTTTGAAATGTATTCTTGACTTCGGTGAGTCAAGAAGGATTATGAAATATTTGCAAATAAAATATAAAATCTGGTTTGGACTTAGGCTAATAGTTAGGTGGTGGGTGCAGGCATGCACTGTTGCTCGGAGACACAATGTTGATTGTCGGGCACAAGGGGTATGTGGTTGAGCCTAAATCAATTAAGGACCGGTCTGTGAGCTACTGTTGCAAAGTCCCAACCCGAGCCTTGTCGTAGGTTGAAAGTGAGCGTGGCGTAATCCATGAGAAGTCTCACTTGGCTCAAGAGGGGGCTCCAACTTGTGGATTCAAGTTGTGGTGAAATCTCAGTGTTGGCTTGGCCAGGTTGAAGGCTTTGCATTATAAAGACCTTGTCATGATCTCCTCGCCGCACACCATAGGAAATGTGCTTATCGCGTGGCAATATGGGATGATCATGTCTTGGGGGTAAAGCTGTACAACCTCTGCAGAGTGTATAATCTATCCTCGATAGCCGTGCCCACGGTCATGGGCATGCTGAGTATAGTTTTTCATGGATTAGACTTTGTTTTTCAAAATGATTTATGAAAACCTTATGGATGGATGGAATCCATGAGTGTTTGAAAAGCGTGTGGATGGATGGAATCCATACGAGATATTTTTGGAAAAGATGGTCCGGGTGGGATGCCCGTGGATAGGTTGGTGTTTGGTCGGAGCCTGCACTAACGGTAATACTTTTAATTACAGTTACTGTTTTTATATATTGTATTAAATTCAGCAATTTCAATATATTTACTATATATCTTTAAATGCTGTTTTATGCAAACTAACCCTATCAGCCTTCCTTTGTGGCCTTTATCATTATATTGCATTTCTCCGTGTGACTTGCGGAGTACAAGTTTGTGCTTACCTTGCTATTTCCACACAGAGGAAGACGACTTCAACTACGGTGAAGATCTGGATGAATAGGCCGCGTCTTACTGTCGTTTGCCTGTGGGTAGGCTCAGTGGGCTTTTTTCAGGGAAGACTGTCCACATGAAGAACGTGCAGCATGCTCCTACAATAAAGAAGAACCTCGCTAGTGGTTCTCTCTTATGAGGATGGTTATAAGCTAGTTTTGAGTCAAATAAAATTGTAATGTCTAAGTTCGGAAAGTTTGTTGGTAAAGGCTATGAGGCGGAGGCTTGTTCGCCTAAGTATTTTAGAGTCTTGCTATAATCAATGTTGCAATGGTTTGAATAAATGCGAGGCAAATATTTGGCATTCTCGTTTACATCATATTGGTTTTGATAGTATTCTTGGAATGTCCAGATTAGATTTAATTCCAAAATGTGAAATTGTCAAAGGATCAAAGTGCGGTCATGTGTGCAAGCAAAGCAACCTCGAAAACCCTTTAAGGGATTAGAGGATGAAAAGAACTTGGCACCTTTAGATCTTATTCATTCGATTTGTGTGAAATGAATGGATTATTGACAAAAGGAGGCAAAAGATATTTTCTAACTTTTATTGATGATGCAACACGCCATCGCTATGTGTATTTCTTTGAAAACTAAGGATGAAGCTTTAAACTACTTTAAAACTTATAAGGCCGAGGTTGAGAACCAACTAGAAAATAAAATAAAAGATTGAGGTCTCGATCGTGGAGGAGAGTATGTCTCTCATGAATTCTCCCAATTACATTACGAGTATGGAATAGTCCATGAATTTACACCACCATATTCGCCCCAATCAAATGGGGTAGTGAGAGGAAAACCGGACACTAACAGATTTGGTTAATGCCATGTTAGAGAGTGCTTGGTATGCCTAAGGTGTGGTGGGGAAAGCTATTCTAAACAACTTTAGTCCTAAGCAGTAATTACTAAAAGAGTGAGATTACTCGTATGAGGGATGGAAGGGAGAAAATCTAATGTTAATTTTCTGCGAACTTGGGGATGTTTGGCAAAAGTCAATATACCATTGCAGAAAAGAGAAAATTTGGACCAAAAACAGTCGATTGTATTTTTCTAGGACATGCTCAAAATAGCACGGCCTATAGATTTTTAGTAGTTAAATTAGAAACTCCTGAGATTATTGCTAATACAATAATGGAGTCGAGAGATGCTTCATTCTTTGAGAATATCTTTCCTATGAGAACAGCAAGCAATACTTCACGAGCAGATAATGTTCAACGGTAATATTGAAAGTGAGAATAATCAAACTTCTGAACATCCCACCATTTCGAACCAATATGTGATATCCGTGAGGAGGATAACAATCTAGTCATGAAGCTCCTCATGAAGCAAGAGACAAATGGTTGAGAAAACCTTTGGTGACGACTTTATTGTATACCTCGTGGATGATGTGCCAAAGACTCTTTCTGAGGCTTATGCATCTTCTGATGCTGAGTATTAAAAAGAGGCAGTCCGTAGCGAGATGGACTTTATCATGGCTAATGAGACTTGGGAGATCACAGATCGTCCTATCGGTGTAAACACAGAGGATGTAAGTGGGTCTTTAAAAGAAACTAAGGCTCTTGGAACTATTGAGAAATACAAGGCAAGACTTGTGGCCAAGGGTTACACCCAGAGAGAGAGAGAATATTTCTTTGATACCTATTCTCCTGTCGCAAGACTAACTACCCTCAGAGTACTCCTTGCGTTAGCATCTTCCTATGGTCTACATGTTTATCAAATGGATGTGAAGACAGCTTTTCCTAATGGAGAGTTGGAGGAAGAGATCTACATGGATCAACCTGATGGTTTTGTGATTTCTGGACAGGAAAAAAGGTATACAAATTATTGATATCTTTGTATGGCCTAAAACAAGCACCTAAATAATGGCACGAGAAGTTTGACAAAACTTTGACATCCACTGGCTTTGTTGTGAATGAAGCTGATAAATGTGTGTATTATCGTTATGGTGGGGGTCAAGGAGTTATCTTATGTCTGTATGTTGATGACATACTTATATTTGGAACAAACACTGCCGTAATTGACGAGGTCAAAATTTTCTTATCTCGGTGTTTTGATATGAAAGACCTGGGAGAGGCAAATGTCATTCTGACATTTCATTTGCTGTGAGCAAATTAAGTCAGTTTACTTCTAACCCAGTAAATGATCACTGGAGGCACTTGAAAGAGTGTTGCGCTACTTGAGAGGCACAACATCTTTTGGAATACATTATCTTGGACATCCTTACGTATTAGAAGGATACGGTGACTCTAATTGGATCTCGATGCGGATGAGATCAAAGCTACAAGTGGTTATGTATTCACTTTAGCTGGTACTGCAGTTTCATGAAGGTCTTGCAAACAGACCATATTGACGAGGTCAACCATGGAAGCAGAACTTGTAGCACTTGACACAGCCACAATTGAGACTGAATGGCTGAGAGAACTTCTATTGGACTTGCCATTGGTTGAGAAACCAATACCTGCAATCTTAATGTACTGTTATAATCAAACAGTGTTGGCCAAAGTCACAAGTATAAAGGATAATATGAAATCCTCTAGACATGTGAAGCGTAGGCTTAAATTTGTCAGAAAACCGAGAAACTCCGGAGTGATTCTTGTGAACTACATTCACACCGAGAAAAATCAGAGACCCTTTACAAAGGGATTAGCATGAAGCGATTTCGTTGCATCTATGGACATGGGAATGAGGCACATTTAAGTTACATCACCATGGTAACCCATACCTTATTGATGGAGATCTCGGACTTAAGCAATGGGAAAAATAAATTGATGTTGTAACAAGAGAGTACATATTTACTGTACTCATGTCCTAATAAACAATATACTTTCGACTATTTGGAAGGTTGTCATAAAGCCTTAATGTATTCTATTGTCCAAATGAGGAAAATATATTAGCCTGCAGAATACCTAGAAAGAATACACCTACTTGAGCTTAACTGTGTGGTCGCAGTTCACGAGAACGGGGCATTCTCTAGAAAGCTTATGAGCAGATAAGGGAGCATGATCATATAACGTTCCGTTTAGGCGTGGTTCATTGGCAGACTAGTATTAGTTAAGATTTCAAATGAAATTCTGATCACGACAAGCTGTGAATTCAAGGCATAGTCCATTCATCAGCTGTGAGAAGATGAATCTTGTCATTCTAGGTGCAAGTTCAACCCGTACGAGACTTACACTAAAAAACTAGTATATTAACAGTACTTCAGCATAATATCTTTGTCATATATTTATTTCTTACTTTGGAATTGGTGGGGGATTGTTAGAAATTGGTCCATTTAATTATGGCCCATTTCCTTAATTCCAAAGAATGCATGGTTTTGTACCATATTGCTAAGGAAAGGTGAGGAAGACCAATTTATAAGGTGGAATTCTCATCACTCCTTGAATATGGATAGAGATGGTATGTGGAGGGTTCTGTCTAGTCACACACACGCAGCGCACGCTGCGGCGTGCAGATACACGTATTTTCGCGTGAAAATCGCGTGACTTGTGACTTGCTACCCGCGACCGTGCCGTGACGTGGCGCGCCACTTGACAGATCAAGTCCATCTATATTTTTGCTAAACTCTGCACCACTCTCTGTGTGTTTGAATGAGATTCAAACGTTTGAATTTGAGGTTTTATTGGGGTTTTGATGATGACGAGTTACGGTGGATAAATGACGGTTGAATGTCGATTACACGGTGGATAAATGGATGCTTTAATCATGTCGCTTATCGATCTGTCTATTTATATGCACGAGACGTCCGTAGTATGTGCGAAACTCACTGCCACCATTTCCTTCTTCTTTATGTTTCTGTGCTCGAGTCTTGTCTTTATCGAACCTCGTCGACCTTTCTTCCCGGCGTGCACCTGGAAGGAGGGAGAGTGGCTATCTCCGAATCGTTACCGCAGAGAGTACCTGCACGGGGCGGCAATAAGGTTTCTGGGCAGCGCATCTGCGCGACCGCTCACTGCACTGCGACATCTACGTTCTGCACTGCGCCAAGCCTGCGCGGTTTCCTGTTCTTCATCAGGCTAACTAGTAAGTCGCTCGCGTGCACGTACGACTTTTTAATATATTTGAGTATATTCTGAATTATGATGAGTAACCTGCTGTTAGTAGTCAGTATTGCATCACTAGTTTATTGTATTTGTCTCCTATTAAAATTTGGAATTAAAATATTACCCGTATTTCCAACAACTATATTGAGACAGTGGTTAGATTGCACGAATTTAAAGTTATTTTTAATTCTACGTCGTGAAGATCAGATCCTTGTGTCATCTTGGTATTATAGCGTTGAATTAACACGGTTAGATTATATATTTATTTTTGGTCCTATAATATAGTTAATTGCCCCGCAAAAATACCACTATCATATACTTAGATTTATCACTGTGCTTAGATTTATTCTTAATTTTGTATTATCAAATTTTAATCTATATGTTGATTGTCTTAGTTGCTGTGGCACTGCATCTACTAAACTGAAAAAATCGCATCTATCCATCTGTCGCACCTACTGTGCGCTGCCGCTGTAGTTGCCGCCAACACCCGAGCCATACCTCGATTTCCACCCGTCTATATCTGCCGCTGCCCACCATTAACCAAAAAATCCTAAACTTTCCATCTGCCGCCAACACCTAGCTTTCGCCGCCTCTGTATGCTGTGGGCCCTGCCACTGCGCTGCATGCACTCCGAAATTTTCGCTCTCGCGCGACGCAGATTTTTCGCCCACGTAGTTCCCGAGCTTTGGGCCCTGACGCTGCTATTCCACGTGGCTTTCCTGTAAAACATCAGAAAGTTGCTGCCCTCTCGTGAGACTCTAGAGATAGGCTTTTGCTCCACCAAGTTTCGAGACATTTTCTTGTCTGCCACCGTTCCATACAAACCGAGAGCATTAAAAAAAGATAAGAGGGAATCTGTTCAAAAGAGAGAGAATATTCGGTTTAAAAAAGAAAAGAAAAAAATTCAGAGAACATAGGGTCCTAATTTTTTTTTTCACTGTAATGGCTGAAATGCTATGTAACAATTATTAGCTTTTTTGAGTAATTAAATTTAAAAAAATCAAAAAAGTTATATCATTGTGGATATTGCCAAATTGAGTGAGAGTGAGAAAACAATGAATTGCGTGATTCCACCATATGTAGATTGACAGTATGCAGATTAAGAGCGAGAGATATACAGAAAAAGAAAATAGAGAAGTAGATGATAGGAAGAGTGAGGTTATTTTGTTATACTAATGGCTTACTATTCATTTCTAGTGTAGTTTCTCATATTATAAAGTTAATGAAGAAAAGAGGCTGAATGCTAAACAAATTGCATCGCTTGGAGATTAAGCTACACTACCTACATCAACTGAGTAGGACATTCAAGGTAACAACAATGGGGCTAAATTGGTAGTTTATCAAGAAAAGGTGAGTAGAAGTAAGAACCCTTATACCCAATTGGGAATCTCACATTTTAAACTTAATATGCTTAATTTACATAATATGGAATTGATTACTCATAAGATCCACAACTTTGCAATTGAGGCAAACCCTAAATTCCGAATGAAAGATCAAAAATTTTGACAAAAAAGAAGAAACTGAAAACTTGTAATGCTAATTTGAGGGTAAAGATAGCGGATTTTGAGGGTCTTAGAGGGCGACTGGCGCAAGTAGGTTATTTTTTTGATCACGCGTTAGCTTTCCAACGAGTATAAAAACGTCGAAAACGGACACCGTATGCAAAAGTTATGTCCATTTTACTAAAGATGTCTCAAAACGGAATCCTAATTGAACTAAGAC
Organism: Bonia amplexicaulis; assembly: GCA_036346245.1. Classification (NCBI taxonomy): domain Eukaryota; kingdom Viridiplantae; phylum Streptophyta; class Magnoliopsida; order Poales; family Poaceae; genus Bonia; species Bonia amplexicaulis. Next base: position 114,474 of record JAYGGG010000169.1, read on the forward strand.
AGGAGATTGTGAAATTTTAGGGGATTACGAGGCGAGAAATATATCACAGACGATTTAAATAAAAAAACCGTCTATAATATCTGCTATTATCACAGAGTGGTATTAGTAAGAATCGTCTGTGATGTCTTGTATTATCACAGACGATTCGTATAAATAACTATATATGAAAATACCATAGACGGTTATTCGTATGAATTGTCTGTGATACTTACAGCACAGACGGTTCCTACGAACCGTCTATAATGTAAGTGTCCAGTTTAACCTCTCTTGTAGTAGTGATCTTTACTTATAACTCTTATGTCTTATCATCTTATGGGAGTTTGAACATGATTTGAAGACAGTTTCACTTTTGACTACCGCTGCAGCACATGTCGGAGAATACACTCCGTCCTCACCCTTTGAACTAAGGTTGACGAAGATGGCGTTAGGACATAGAGACTATCGCGCGCTCTGTTCCTCACCCTTTGGACTATGGTTGATGAGGGCGACGTTAGGAGAAAAGACTATCGCACACTCCATCCCCCACCCTTTGGACTAAGGTTGTAGGATCGGAAATGGCAACAGAGGGGGGTGAATGGTGCCTTCAAAAATCACCCATGTGTTCACACCTTTTCTTCTCCACTAGCTACAGAAGCTAAGAAGCAAGATTAAATTTGCTCACTTTGGGCGAAAACAAATTTGCCGAGAAGCGAAATCGGGGCTCTGCAGAAAATAGAGCAAACTAAAAAAAAAAAGAGGCAGCAGTTGCACGAAAACATGCACAAATTGAAATGGACTTTGGTGAAATCAGACTATGATTTATTGAAATCTGCACTGCAGTTTGGTGAATTCTACATCGTAGTTTGGTGAAATCTGCAAGAGAATGCAATGTTGAAAACAGGAATGCGGTCAATTTGAAACAAAAATCAAGAAAGATTTGAGATCGACCTTTGAAATTGTCGCCAAAAAAAAGCAAGCGAAGAAAACTAAAATTGAGGATTACAGGGAAATTCAATGAATAGAAGTTGTTCTTTTTAGGCCAAAGGGGCTAGAAATTGTTCCAAATAACACTGGGACCTTAGAGAACAAGAGAGTCCATCAAATGAGCAAGAAATCAAGAATCTGACAAAAGTTATGAAAACTTGAGAGATTTCCACATTTCTCTCCATTCTCGATCCTTTGCACATAAGGTCTTGCAATTCACCAGGAAATGATCACATGGCAAGACCACACTGATCTTGAGCCAACTCTTCAAGAGAAATCAAGAGGACCAACACTCCCCTGACATCAAACCCTAGATTTTGGAGAACAGAGGAAAATTGCCCACGAGTGAGAAAAGAGGATATGCATTGAATCTGAATTTTAATCCTGGAAATGGGTAGCCAAATGGCCTTTGGGTATCTCCCAGTTCAGATCAAACCATTTTGCATATTTCTCAAACAAGAATTACTCAAAACACAAAGAGGCAGAGAAACAACTGAGAACAGAAGAACTGGAAATTGCTGATATCTCAAACTCAAGATTACTCAAATGGATTCAGATACAGAGAGATGAATGCTTATACAAGGGTTACACCCATCTCACTACATGGTTCTCTCCTGAATACACACGCTGAGCTCAACACACCGGCTCACTGCTTGCTCACGGAGAACACACAGCACACTCCTTTTGCTAACTCATTGCCTGGATGGATAATCCACTCCTTGCTCTCCATCCCCTTTTAACAACTAGCCCACATACTAGAAAGGGATTTCAAGAAGTGTCATACAACCCTCACTCAAACCTCACACACACAAATGAGGTAATGGGTCAAACCAGATTTTGGGGAAATCGCCTCCACCTCCATTGCTTGAGTCAAATTACCATTTTGCCCTCAAGCACCTTCCCTAAGCTTCCGCAACCGGCACCTTTGACCGACTGGACCTCGACTCCTTGAGCCTAGTCCGGTCCGCTCTACTGCACATGACCGCACCCGACATCCTGACCGTCTGGACCTCAACTCCTCCTTGAGTCTAGTCCCGATCCTTTCGCCGCTGCCCGTCGCGTCCATCCGACATTGACCGAGACCTCCTACTCCACCTGAGTCTAGTCCGGGTTTGTTCCGTCACGCACGACCGCAACCGACCTCCAAACCGTCTAGACCTCCTACTCCTCCCTGAGCCTAGTCCCGGTTCTCCCGTTGTTGCCCGTCACGTCTGTCACCGGTAGCTCCAACTCCGGTTCCTTGTCTCCCGACTCGTAATCACCTCACAATCCTCGATCATCTTCGGCATCGCCGACCGTCTGGACCTCAGCACCTCCTGTGCCTAGTCCCGGTCCTCCTCGCCTCACCATGACCTAACTCCGAAGTCCTGTAGTCACACGGACAAGCAAACCATCACATTGCACCGCACGAAACAGTATAATCGATAATTGCACAAGTAAAGGTACTCAACCCTAGAATACCCGAAACAAACTCAAACTCACTAAAACAACTATCAATTACTCATCACCAACATGGGGATACCTCCACATGGTCTCTCAATCTCCCCCTTAATGAGTATATTGACAAACACAAAAAAAGCATAGAATTGAGTTTGTTTGAAAGTCGAACATGGTCCAAAGGAAGAAGATGATGCTAATGACCATGTTGACACATGGAGCAAAAGAAAGAGCAAGTTTTTCTCAAAGCTCCCAAAATGTGGCTTTTTCCCAAACTATTCTCCCCCTTTTGGCAATAAAGTCATCAAGTTACTTAGAGGAAAATAAAACATGGTGTGGCTGAATTTTATTTAATCTAAGCAATTAGAGCCATGAAGATTATTCAAATTGACTTTTGAGTATTACACCAAGCCTGTAACATCCCAAATTTTGTGATTTTTGAAAATGTAAATTTAAATTAATTACTTTAAAGAAGTTGGATCTTATTTGAATTTTTCTGAGTTTTTCCAGATTTTAAAATCAATTTCTAGAATTAAAAAGAGATCTTAGTTTGAAAATATATTACCAAAATAAGTTGAAAATATTTTATATAAGTCCAAAATATCCCAAAAGCTTCAGAATTTTTCTAGAGTTTTAGAAGAAATTTCATATTTTTCGAACTATATTCAATTTTCTAAGATTTTAAAATCAAAACTAAAAGAAAATTTATTTTCTCTCCTCTCTCTCCGCCGCCACGTGACGGCCGGGATCTGCCCACGTCGCCGCCCGGGATCGCCTTCCCCCCCCGGAGCGACACGTGGATCGCCCGATGCTCGCCACGCCGCCCGCTTCGGCCGATCTCCGCCCGCTCCTCCTCCTCTCACCGCCTGCCCCACCTGTCGGATCCGTCTTCCCGCCGCCTCCTCCTCCTCGCCGCCGCAACCGCCTCCCTCTCCCGCTTCCTCCTCTCTCCCTGTGCCCCACTACCCCAATGCCCCTAACCACCCCGCACTAACCGCGCCCACTTCCCCCTCTCCGCGCCCCACTACCCCAACCGCCGCAACCGCCTCCTCCTCCCACGGGTGAGCAATTAGCGCCGCCTCCGCCTCCGCCCTATAAATACCACCCCGGCCTCCTCTCCCGCATCACCTCCTCCCTCCCTCCCTTCCCGGCGCCCATCGCCGCCGCTGGCACCCGAGGCGCCGCCGCTTCGCCGCCGTGGCCGCTTCGCCACGGCCGCCGCTCATCGCCAAGCTCCGCGCAAGGTGAATTGGGTTCCCTCCTTCCCTCTCTCCGTTCCCACCTCGCCAGTCGGCACCGTGGCGTCATGTCACGGGGCAAGCTCGCCGCCCGCGTCGCTCGACCGGCCTCTTCCCGTTTACGTGGCGGCGGTGGCGCGTCGGCCGCGTCGGCGCCACCTCGGCTTCCCTCGCCCGGTCGGTGGCCGACACTCCTCCCCGCCACCTGCCTCCCTTCGGTCCATGGACATGGTCCATAGACCAGGGCCCATCGACAATCACCACCCTGTGGTGGACGTCATCTTGGCATCATAAATCCATTTTTCCCGTAGAAAAATAATTCGGCCGAAAAAGAAATTCCCTGATGACGTCATAATTCCGAATTTCTTTTAGAAAAATAATTCCAAAAATCCAGTTTATTCTTTTTCTTTCATTTTAAACTTCCCGATGCCCGTACTTTTTTATCCTAACTCCGATTGAGTCCATTCAAATTTCTAAATTCATAAAAAATTCCAAACTATTCATTTCTGCCATCCTTTTAAATTTTTGAAATTTTTGTAATATTTTAAAATTCAAAATTCAAATTTCAAACACCCAGTTCACTTTTAAAATCTCAGTTTCATTTCATCTTTTCTATGCACTTCCAAAATTCAAATTCAAACTTTGTAAAATCCTTAGAAAGTTTATTTTATGTTTCTAAACTCAAATAATTTATTTCCAGTAAACCCCTTTTTCAATTAACCTTCCAGATACGCTCTCTTCCTCGTTTGAATTCCGAATCCATTGAAACTTTCTCTCAAATTCATATAAAATTATAAACTCCTTTCCAGTAGTTACGTTATATTTTTGTAATGTTATTTGTATTTATTTGTTCGTTTGTTTTTACCGCTCACGTAGAATCCAACGTTGTTGAAGAATTCGAAGACCCATGAGAAGAAAGTCAAGATATCGCACACGAAGGCAAGTCTCCTTTGAACATTTTGAACCTATGTTTGTGAAATATTTTCGATTATTTTAAATTTATTGCATGTGCTATGTTACATAAAATGATAAGTTATGTTGCAAGGATAATAGTTAAACCGATAATTGCTATACCCTCATTTGACATTGATAACCTTGTACCTTTGACACTCTAGGACTTCCTTTGTCTCAATGGTGAGATTATTATGAATTTGATAATTTTAGAATGGTAGTAAATGCTTAGACAAACTAGTCGATCAGTACAACCCTGGGGTGGAAAATAGAAAGGAATGATTTCATCTAGTAGCAATCAATATTGTTGTTGTGGTTAAGTTGGTAAAGACTATTTTAGACTTGGGTGGATGGTAAGATTGGATGGGTGGATGGTCCGGATCTGCTACAGTCACCTTACTGCTTCTTTTCATCCACTCGAGCGGGACAGAGTTATCCGCAACCCTTCGAGATCTCAGTGGATGATCCTCGACTATCGCACCAGGTGCAGCTTACTCAGGCGATGGCAGCCACCTATGCCAGTGCCTTGGAGGAGATTAGACAACTTCGGATGCTTCTTACTTCTAGCTACCAGCACTCCGACACCCTCCGTGCTCAGCTCATCCAGAGCCAGGGAGCAGAGTTTGAGCTGGGGTGACTCCGAGCCAGACAGCAGTCTCCCAAAGACTACACGCCATCTTCACCTGTACCAGCTGTCATCCCCAACAACCAAGTGCTGACCCAACGCACAGGACCCCGCACCTTGCTCACAGCACGCAAGAGTGTGCGGCGCCCTAGTCCACCACCCGATATCAACCTTGAAGATTCCAACAAAAGACGTAGTCTCTCTTGTTCTCGTTCGCCTTCTCGACCGCCTCCGGTCATAGCCATACCCACACCGCGCATCTTGCAACCGTCCCTTGTGTGGTTGTAGGCGGCCCACGGGTAAGCTCGAGGAAGACCTGTAAGAAGATCCGTAAGAAGACCCAAAGGAGGATCTTGAGGAGCGCATCTTCGAGGAGGACGAGTAGTTGTTGAGACAGTAGCACCCAATTTAATGTTTACTTCCTTAGAACGTTTTATTGCTATATTTTGGTGTACTAGATGGACTGTACCAAAGCACTTGTGCACTTGTGGTACAGCCATTTTTAAAATTTTAATTTGAATTCAAAGTTGAGTTTCTCCAAATTGATTGTTTGTGTTTTTTCCTTGTGTGTTGGTTTGAGATGTTTATTAGTCTCCCCTGATCTCTTACCTAAACCAACCTCCCTCTTATCTTTTGCTAAATCCGGTTACCTCTTCAGATGGTGAACACAAGAAACTGGCAAGCAAGAATGTACCGTGGTACCAATCCTCAACCAGAAACTAATGAACCAATTCCATCCCTCCTGCTCGTGCCCCTAACTTGGAGCAGATGATGGCTATGCAACTTCAACTCGCAAGCTCTTGCTCGTAATCAAGTCCAACAAGCTCCACAGGCCCCAATGCTCGCACTGATCAAACTAGGAGAATTTATGAGAACTCGACCACCAACCTTCAATGGTTAGTAGATCCAATGGAAGTCGATGGTGGATTAAGGATGTGGAGAGGAAATTGACCTTGGCTCAGTGCAATGATCATGAAAAAGTGTTGTACGCTGCCCATCAGCTAAAAGGGATTGCAGCTAATTGGTGGGATAATTATTGTGCAGCTTATCAAAATGTGCAAGGTATCACTTGGGCTGAATTTGATGAAGCTTTCAGACCGCACATATTCCTCTGTGGATAATGGATATGAAGAAAATGGAATTTCACAAGTCGCAGAAGGAAACCTTAGTGTGTTGAATACGAATAAGTTCACACAATTGGCGGTATGCACCGAAGATGTTGCAACAGATGCACGACAAAGATTTGGCGATTTATGCAAGGATGGACCCCAACCTCAAAGTGCGCTTGGTGTCCAATGATTACCCAACATTTCAGCATATGGTAAACAAGGCTATTATACAAGAAGATGCTCAACGCCAGTTATATGGGATTCGGAAGAGGAAATTCCAAGCCCAACAGGGTGCAAGCAGTTCTCGTCATCGTCCTAATCAATCTCATTTCAGTACCTCCAACGCCAAGTGTGCCAAGGACACCACTCAGTGGACCTCGCCCAATTCCACAAGCTCCACGAGCTAATAATGGGGGCCAACCTCAGCAGAACAAGACTTCAACTGCAGGAGTATAATGTTTCAATTGCAAGAACATGGGACATTATGCCAATAATTGTCCTCGAAGCGCCAAAGATGACCCTGTTCGTTTTAACTTGGGGACTACACCAGCACGAGCCCCACCTACAGGACAAGGCCGAGGGACACCCCAAGTACCAAGGACTCCTCAAGGGATGAATAGAGGACATGTTAACCATGTTACTGCGGAAGCAGCCCAGGATGCACCAGACGTAGTTCAGGGTAAGTTTCTTGTCAACTCGACTGCATCAATATTATTTGATTCGAGCTTCGCATTCTTTTATTTCCAAAGGATTTGTTGAACGATATAAGTGGGATGCACTTTGTTAAAGAACCATATGTTAGTCCAATCAAGGAAAAGAAATGAGGACTAATACGGTTTGCCCTAGAGCAGCTGTAGATATAAATGGAGTCAAATTCTAGCGAATCTTATTATAATAGATTCCAATAGCCTAGATGTAATACTTGGTATGGACTGGTTAACCAAATATAAATGACAGATAGATTGTGCCAATCGTGCTATTACTCTTACCAACTCTGAAGGAATCCAAGTAGAGTGTAAGCCGAGCATGTCCTCGAGGAATGGATGTGGGCTAAACAGCTTGAAAGGAATAACTCTGGAAAAGGTACCTATAGTAAGTGAGTATCCGGATGTGTTCCACAAGATCCGCCAGAATGCCACCGATAGAAGTTGAATTTGTCATTAATCGGTACCGGAACACTCAATTTCAAGAGACCCTACCGCATGTCTCGCTAATGACCTAGCGGAAGTTAAGAAGCGATTCGTGAACCGCAAGAGAAAGGTTATGTTAGACCAAGTTCTTCACTTTGGGAGCACGGTAGATCTAGTAAAGAAGAAGGACGGCGATCTTCAGATATGTGTGGACTATGATCTTTGAATGATGTGACAATTAAGAACAAGTATCCTTTGCCCAGGATAGATGCTTTATTTGATCAATTAAGAGGATCATGTGTCTTTTCGAAGATTGATCTTCGGTCCGGTTATCATCAAATGATGATTAGACCGGAAGATATACCAAAGACGACATTTGCCACGCGTTATGGGTTATACGAGTTTACGGTGATGTCTTTTAACTTGACCAATGCACCTGCATACTTTATGAATCTGATGAACAAAGTGTTCATGGAATATTTGGACAAGTTTGTTGTCGTGTTCAATGATGACATCCCGATATACTCCCTAATGAGGAAGAACATTCTAAACATCGAGGATAGTGTTAGAAAAGCTCGAGAGAACATCATTTATATGCCAAGTTTAGCAAGTGCGAGTTCGGTTGAAGAAGGTAGCTTTTTGGGACATGTGATTTCGGCGAGGAGGTGTCGTAGATCCTAAAAAGGTAACAGATGTACTCAATTGGGCACAACCCAAGTCAGTAACAGAGATCAGAAGTTTTCTAGGTTTAGCCGGATACTATCGTCGCTTCATCGAAGGATTTCCAAGCTTGCAAGACCTCTTACTCAGTTACTAAAGAAAGAAAAGAAGTTTGAATGGAGTAAATCTTGTGAGGACGGTTTCCAAGAGTCGAAAAGAGATTAACTTCTGCACGGTGTTAATACTTCCGGATATCGGGAAGGATTTTGAAGTTTTCGTGACGCATCCGACAAGGTCTAGGTCGTGTTTTGATGCAAGAAGGAAAGGTAGTAGCATATGCTTCAAGGCAATTACGCCCGCATGAGCGAACTATCCAACTCATGATTTAGAGCTAGTCACGTTGTGCATGCTCTAAAAATATGGAGGCATTATCTGATCAGGAATCGTTGTGAGATTTACACGGACCACAAAAGTTTGAAGTATATATTTACCCAACCTGACCTCAATCTGAGACAACGAAGATGGCTTGAGTTAATAAAGGATTATGATGTTGGAATCCATTATGATCCAGGAAAAGCTAATGTAGTGGCGGATGCCTAGAGCAGAAAAAGCTATTGCAATAATCGATGATTAAAGACATCGACCGCACTTCATGAAGAGTTCCAGCGACTCAATTTAGAAGTGGTGAATGAAGGATTCCTAGCCACTTTGGAAGTTCAACCAACTTTAGAAGAACAGATCAAGGCAGCTCAAAGAGGGGATAGTTATGTCAAAGAAATCAAAGAGAATATGAAGAAAGGTAGAGCACCAGGATATTCAGAAGATGAAGAAGGTACCCTTTGGTTTGGAAAAAGAATCCTCGTACCCGAAAGAAAAGAAATAAAAGAGTTAATCTTGAAGGAAGCACATGAATCAGGATACTCAATTCACCCTGGAAGTACAAAGATGTGTCAAGATCTGAAAGAAAGATACTGGTGGTCAAGCATGAAGAGAGAAATTGCGAATATGTAGCCTTATGTGATGTGTGCCAACGAGTTAAAGTCGAACATCGAGACCGCTATTTGGACTTTTGCAACCCTTGCAGATACCTGAATGGAAATGGGAAGAAATTGGCATGGATTTTATAACTGGATTGCCAAGAACAAAGTCAGGGTATGATTCAATTTGGGTTATTGTGGACCGACTGACAAAGGTCGCACATTTCATTTCAGTTAAGACCACCTATTCTGGCGGTAGACTCGCAGAACTATATATGTCAAGGATTGTGTGTTTGCATGGAATTCCAAAGAAGATCGTGTCAGATCGAGGACCTCAATTCACTTCAAGATTTTGGCAGAAGCTGCATGAAATTTTGGGCACAAATCTAAATTTCAGTATAGCATATCACCCATGCATCGATGGTCAAACAGAAAGAGTAAATCAAATATTGGAAGACATGTTGAGAGCACGTGCCTTGGCAAATAAAGCAAATTGGGATCAAAGTTTGCCCTATGCAGAGTTTTCCTACAATAATAGTTACCAATCTAGCCTACAAATGTCTCCTTTTGAACTTTTGTATGGCAGGAAATGCAGAACACCATTGTATTGGAAAGAAACCGGAGAAGGACAAGTATTGGACCTGATGTGTTGAAGCAAACAGAAGAGCAAGTTAAATTCAGTTCAGATGTACTAAAGACAGCACAAACAAGACAGAAAAGCTACACAGACAATCGTCGGAGAGCTTTAGAATTTATACCTGGAGATCATGTGTATCTGAAAGTTTCACCTCTAAGGGATTGCGTCGTTTCAGTGTTACATGGAAACTTGCTCTGAGATTTATTGTACCATTCCCTGTTCTAGCCAAAAGGGGAGAAGTTGCTTACCAGTTAAAGCTCCCACCTCAGTTGTCGAATGTGCACGACGTCTTCCATGTGTCTCAGTTAAGAAAGTGTCTCAGAGTGCCAGAAGAACAAATGCCTCTAGAAGAAGTGACTTTGAAGGAGGACCTAACATATCCAGAGTATCCAGTCAAAATTTTGGATGAAGCAGAACGTTGAACCAGAAGCAAGAGCATCAAATTCTGTAAAGTACAATGGAGTAATCATTCTGAGTCTGAAGCAACTTGGGAGCGTGAAGAAGATTTGAGATCAGAGTTTCCCGATCTTTTTCCCAGTCCATCCGAATCTCGGGGTCGAGATTCATCCTAAGGGGGGTAGGTTTGTAACATCCCAAATTTTATGATTTTTGAAAATGTAAATTTAAATTAATTACTTTAAAGAAGTTGGATCTTATTTGAATTTTTCTGAGTTTTTTCAGATTTCAAAATCAATTTCTAGAAGTAAAAAGAGATCTTAGTTTGAAAATATATTACCAAAATAAGTTGGAAATATTTTATATAAGTCTAAAATATCCCCAAAAGCTTCTGTAAATTTTTATAGAATTTTTAGAAGAAATTTCATATTTTTCTGAACTATATTCAATCTTTTAGAAAAATAATTCCTAAAATCCAGTTTATTCTTTTTCTTTCATTTTAAACTTCCCGATGCCCGTACTTTTTCATCCTAACTCCGATTGAGTCCATTCAAATTTGTAAATTCATCAAAAATTCCAAACTATTCATTTATGCCATCCTTTTACTATCGTGAAATTTGTGTAATATTTTAAAATTCAAATTTCAAATTTCAAACACCTAGTTCACTTTCAAAATCTCAGTTTCATTTCAACTTTTCTATGCACTTCCAAAATTCAAATTCAAACTTTGTAAAATCCTCAGAAAGTTTATTTTATGTTTCTAAACTCAAATAATTTATTTCCAGTAAACCCCTTTTTCAATTAACCTTCCAGATACCCTCTCTTCCTCGTAATGTAATCATCACTGTTTAACTGTGTGCACTAGCTTTGATTTGGGACTAGTGCTGAAATACACAGAGGGTCCGGATTTGGAAATCCGGGTCCCGACAAAGCCAGAATTCATAAGAATGCTATCAAGATCATGACAAGATATGCATAATCAATCCAAGCCACATAAGTAACAATCTGAATATTAGATGAATTTGTTAGCATGTCAAGCCATTTAAGAGTAAAGTTTAGCTAAAGGTATCCAAAGATGATGCAAACCATGTCAATAATCTAAGTGGAACCAAGAAGTTAGAATTGAGTCAAATTAGAATGCTACAAGTTCAAGAATGACTCATTTGTTCAAGTACTTTAGTCATTTTGTAATGAAGCAAATTTAACACAATTGACATATTTTACGTTTGAAACTCATGGTCGTTTCCAACCAAAATTTTAGTCATGTGCTAGATCTCAAACCTTATGCGACCACTCCAAGCAAGAAGCTTAAGGAGATGATCTTGGTCATCCAAAACTCTCCCCCGAGTTCATGCCTAGTGCGATGGCAAGTAGTCTCATGAGAAAAAATTGGTGAGATCAGTTCTTTCGCACGTAAAAGAGATCTTTTTGCTTTCTTAAAAGTTGTACTAACTCATGATTTATCAAGAAACTAGCATAGCTCAATCTAACTCTCAATTAAAGATTCAAAACTCAACTTAGCCTATTTGACATGGCATGAATCATGAGAGGATAACTAAAGACAGACTAGTCTCAAGAGCTAACATGACATGTTTTAATTCAAGTTGTGCAATTTTAATTAACTTATCAATGACAAAGGCTTGACGACACATATAAAGTCATGATAAAGCTAGCAATTAAGCACAAATCATGGCAAGATGCAAAACATTGTAATCATGTCAACTAAGGATAATAATCAAGGCTCCAAGCAGTTATATTACAATGCAGAATGCTGAAATGCAAGAAAATCCAACTCCCCCTCAATATGTGATGCACTTTTAGTTCAAGTTGAGTTAAGTCAATATTAAGCTCCAGAAGCTCCCAAATGAACTCCCCATGAACTAAAGCTACAATCTTAGAAGCTGGCAAAGAAATCAGAAAAGACAGTCCTTAAAGCATAGAAAAGATATAGAAGATACCAAGGCTTAGACTGACTCTCATCTACCCCATATGACACTAGGACAATCAACTGTCCATCTAACTCATTAAGGAGCAAACACGTTCCCTGTCTACCCAAGGTGGCCCGACCCTTGCTAGAACCTATAAGAAGTGAGTGAGTTCAACCTAATGAGAAGAGAGACGACTAATAGCAAGATCCTAGATCACAAGATGAGAGGAAGAAATCTAAGCAACCAGATGAGAGATACACTCTAATCTATGCTAAGAGGACTAACCCAAATGCTCCCCGATGCAATACAACAGAAATGAGTACATGAGCTTAATAAGATAAAGCAGTAAAGCACAAAACTCCCCCTCACTACAGTCCATAAGGACAAACCACCCCAAGCTCTCCTCGCAAGGCTGAAAACCTAGAGCTATCCAAAGGCTTGGTGAAGATATCAACCAACTGGTGGTCACTCTCCACAAACTGGAGCACTATGTCACCCTTTTCCACATGGTCTCAAGGAAATGATATCGAATATCAATGTGCTTGGTCCGAGAATGCCTTTGGGTTCTTGGCAATGTTAATAGAAGTGTTATCACAAAAGAGTGGAACACCGCCTATAACCAACCCAAAGTCCCGCAGGTTGAAGCCATCCAGTACCGGTGCAAAGAATCGGTCGCGCAACGCACTCGACCTCTGCGGTGGGACCGTGCAACACCGGACCGCTTCCTAGAAGACTAAGAGACAAGAGAAGTGCCAATGAATTGGCGGGTGTGGTGCTCTTCCTATCTATCCACACGGTAGTAAAGTCTACGTGCGAATAGGCTCGAGGAAAGACCTAAGAGGAAGAGTACCATATACCATAGTCAATGGTAGCTCAAGGTACCAAAGGATGCGCTTTCTGCTTTGGTGGTGAGATACGCGAGGAGAAACTCGAACCGAGCACAAAGACACACAAAGAAGTGTATGTCCTGCCTCGAGGCGGTGAGGTACAAGAGGAGCCGATCATGCTTCATGCATTTTTGGTCAACTGGCTTGCTATCTTCATCGGGTCAAGTGAAGTCAGAGAAACCATGGGAGTTGACACCGCTTACCATCACTCATGTCAAAGCTGTCTCAGAGGTCACGAGTGTACTTGCCCCGATGCGTGAAAGTACCCTCCGAGTCTGCTTGATCCTGGAAGCCAAGGAAGAAAGTCAACTCACCCATCATGCTCATCTCAAACTCGGTGCTCATGACATCCGAGAACTGTGAAACGAG
>JAYGGG010000269.1:0-111735 GCA_036346245.1 Bonia amplexicaulis
GAATTACACACATAATTACATAGCTAGATATTATAATATAATTATCTTTGATATACAACTGTAGTGTCTATAACTGAAAATACAATTGTATTTGTTATATAACTAAAATATCTATATATGATTAATTCGCACCGTTATAATCTAGTCTTACCAAAATAACGCTGTAGACCATTCTCTCTTTTTTTATCGATTAATGAATGTGAGAATTTATAGGATGTTGTGTACATACCTCCCAGTATATGTTGTGTGCACATTGGACAATCAATCCATCTTATGAAAGACGATTGAAATTGTATTTGCTTACTTCCTTGCCGTCTCTCGGCTGTTGAATGTTTGCACTAGAGACCAATTGGCAAGAACCCCTATACAATATTACTTACACTTAGGATTAGATTATTCAATCAAACAAATTTTTCAAAAGATTTACCGGTGTGACGATTGAATCAGGCTCTAAATATTAGTGATACATCCTAGAGACAATCATGGATATGATTATATCATTGTTATGTTTATTATCTTTTGAATAATATGTTATTATGTTCCTTAAATGAATTATCATTTATAAAAGTTAGCAACCATGTGACTTATTGGTAAATCTCTTTCTTTGTTGTATGACATCATTCTAAAAGATTCCTGTTCGGATATCACTGGTCGAGACATTAGTGACTTATAGACAAGCATATGTAATGATTGATGACTATGTTTCACCGGTTATAGATCTATGATCTTTTACTCGTATAGCTTCCTGATTTACGTGAAAAAATTTTAAATTACGCTAGTACAACCTACTTGTGTCCCCACACTAAACTCTTGCAATCTTCATGAGTTTCTGACAGATGAACCAGGTCCCAGAGAGTTACTTGGTTGTGCTGGTTCCCCCGATATGTGCTGAAGTATTGGTCCTTCGTTATCTGCTCATCACACCACCAATTATGTCACCTTGGCTTCGATGCAGTTTCCTTCCTGTCACATTCTACATTTGTACTATTAAATTTCCCATAGGCTGTCTCAGATTGCTATATTTTGGAGAGTGACTTGGTTTGAATAACACCAAGATGACCTGGTTATTCACAAGTCGTGGGCGAGCCGTGAGCTGCGCGCTCATCCATTCATTCTCCAATACTTTCTTTTTTCTCTCTCTTTCTCTCTTTTTTCTCCTGTTACATGCCACTGCTTCGTTGAACTCATTTTTGCTATCACAACTGCTTCATGCTTTGTTATGCTTATATGCCTTTCTTTGATGATTTATTCTTGTTTGGAGGCAAAGCTTGGTGTTTTCTTGACACGCACTAAAAGTCATGTATGAGAGAAAAATAAGAACTTGATGTGGGCGTATAAAATAAATAAGTCTTTACACCGGTGTAGATACCAACGCAGCAACGCGGTGTAGAATCCAACCTCGTCTCTTCGTGAATGTTTTTGTAAAATAAGAATCCAATCCCAAGTCTAGTGATATCAGGAGAGCAGATTGGGCAGGAAGCGAATGTCCTCATCACTTAGGATAACCCAGAGAAGGTTGGAGAAAGAAGTGAAGGAGTGGCTGGAGCTTTCGGCCGAAAAGGAACATTTCACATGATGGTCTGAAGACACATACTGAAGAGCAACAATCTAATCATATATACAAAATATTATGAAGAAAGCATCAACACCAATATACTTGGTGAGTTTATGCTTCACAGGATCATAAACAATACTGATAGCACCTCATGCTTTGTAAAATAGGAAGGCTTGAATAGTGATTTTTGGGTGAATGTTTTTGTAAAATAAGAATCCAATCCCAAGTCTAGTGATATCAGGAGAGCAGATTGGGCAGGAAGCGAATGTCCTCATCACTTAGGATAACCCAGAGAAGGTTGGAGAAAGAAGTGGATTGGCTGGAGCTTTCGGCCGAAAAGGAAAAAGATCCATATGCTTTGAACATTTCACATAATGGTCCTTACATATTGACATATACATACAAAACATATACCCCATTTGCTTGCATTTGTGTTGGGCCACCTAGGCGCCCTAGGAGCAGATTGAAGTACCTTTTAGCTTATCATGGGCCAAATAATATCCCTACTTTGTAGCTCTAAGCCTTCCCTGTAATTCAAGTTTTCTACCCTCTCCAATATGTTTATCGTTATTTATTTTTCAGTTTTAACAACAAGATGATAATTGATACTGGGATTCTTGGACATGTTGTTATATTCAGTTTGAAAATGAATTTCACCTGCAGTTGGTTGGCATGTAGACTGCAGAGTTGAAGCTATAGGATTCCACGGCAATATTAAGGAATCACCCCCTATTATTCCCGGGGACTCTTGGCGGAGGAGCGCCAACACTCCGCGCCAGCCCGCCCGCCCAGCGTGCCGCCGAATCTTCGTACGATCGGGTGAGCTGTTTTGCGAAAAAGTTCCTGCGTTTTCCCGAAATTACGTGCAGAACCTTGGTTCTCACGAAAAGGTCCCTGCCTATTTTTTTAGCCCCTCCACTTTGCAGGATAGCCCCCCGCAGTTTTTAAAATTGCGCATGGGTCCTCGTTTGTTTACGTACAAGTCCTCGTTTTTTTGCGAAAAAGACCTTTACCTTTTTCGAAAATACGCATGTGCCTTCGATTTTTTTAAATAACTCCTCACGAATTATCGTCTCTTTTACTTTGGTACGTACGGTGGCTGACGCGGCGTAGCGCCGCGCCTATGAGTCTAGTATATAATAGGGGAGCTGTTTTTCCTCAACCTTCAGTCACAATGACACCGTTCTCTTTCTAGCTTAGCATGAACAACTCCTGATTTATTTCTCTCCATTTTGTATGCATTTGGTACCAATAGTGACTCCAATAGTGCATTCATTGCATCTAAATAGAGTACCAACATTTATGCATGCAGACCTGAAAACGCACTCACAGATCCTGCAGATTGGGTAAAAATACTACATTTTGTATGCTCAGATCGATCACTCTTTTAGTTGTTAGATCAAAGAATTGCTTTCAACGCCATGAAGCATGTCCTGAAACCAGAGCATGAGGTGCTGACTGCAGAGCGAAAGCCGAGCTTTTGGAGAACAGCATCGACTGGTAGAGGACTTGCATGTACTTTGCCTCCAGCCCATTAATGACACTTCAGAGTTTGCCACTCCCTCTGTTTTTTTCTCTCTAAATGGTGTTTTAACTTCATACGCGCATATAAGAAAATGAACAAGAATACCGTCATACCCATATTAATTTGTCTCTTTTGGGGGGAGATATGCCTATGTTTTGCCTCAAAGACGTGGAACATCATTTATAAAAGTACAATAATCCATCTCTAAAATGTCATTTAGAAAAGAACAGAGGGATTACTCCTAATGTGGTATTGCTGTCACAAAATTGTAGGCAAGTGAACTTTTTCTAACTCACTGATAATCCTGTGTATTATTTATCAGATAGCTGGTTCAAAAAAAGGTACTTATGTTCAGAATGTTATCTTTTCCTTTTTTAGTAGTAGAGGGCACGCACACGCGCACGCAAAATCTCATATCCGGCCGTACTGAAAGTCAAAGCACAACACAACCATCTGTTGTATGTGAAAGTGAAACACTAGTTTTAAAAAGGTTTATGGCTGTGTAATAATCCCACAAGCTAAGGAAAATTTTCTTATTTTTTCTCATAACACCAACTACTTGGGCACACATGAGTTCACAATGCTTGTTTGCCGGTGGGTATTGAAAAATTTCGGAAAAAATTCAGTTCATACTGCGGCACTTCCAAGTTCCAACCTTCTTTCAATGTTGCATGTTACATTTTCTGAATGATCTAAAATAGGAAAACACGACTACAGTTCTTCTCCATACTGAACAACATAAACTGCTTAATCATATTCTTGTTAATTCTGACATTAATCTTGATTGCAGCATATTTTTTTGGCTCTACTTTCATGTTTCATATCCTAGGTGGTAAAATGCCGAGGTGTATGTTTGCATATCTACTTTGCACATTGAGCCAGTGGCTTTTCTCAAACCTAACAACTGGAACTATATGTTTGCATCACTAATTAAACAGCAGATGACAGACGGCACAGCACTTGGTCCTGTTATGAATATTGTGTGTATTGATATGAGACCCAAAGGGCCATATATATAGGAGAGTACAAGAGATATGCCATATAGAGATAAGGCATATATGGAATAGAATCCAAACTCTATCTCCTAATACAACTCTAATACCCTTAACACCCCCCTCAAATGTAAGGCGTATGCAATAGCATTGCATTTGAAAAAGGGTTATACTAAAACAAGATAAATCCGAAATCCAAGTCTTGATGATGTCGTCGTTGCGTGCAGTCTTGGAATAAACTGTCAAATCAAGCCGAAGAGGAATAGATAGAAGCATGACGGCGCAGATCGAAGCTCGAGACGGCGGAGAGGCGGCGGCAAGATGCACAAGAAGCGCAACGGAGGCGCGGTCTGAGGAAAAAGCGGCGTTACAAGCTCGTCAAAGAATAGAGCGGCGGCCGCCATGCAAAATAAAATTCCTACACTTTTATGACTGACAAGAAATTTGTGGACTCGCACGGCTGAGACGAACTAAAAATTAAAACTACGGATTTTGAATGGACGCAACGGAAGCAACGGAAGATTTATAAGAAAAATAACTCGAAGACTCAACGACTAGACGAAATAAAACAAAGTTCACCTAGAAAAGTGCCAAGCCAGCCATCTCTCCTTTCTCTCTCTGCCAAGCCAGCATCTCTCTTTTCTCTGTCTCACTCCCCTCCCACCAATCTCTTTCTCTGGCCCGCACGCAAAAGAAAAAAAAGGAGATAGAGGCGAAGAGGCGACATCGGTGGAGGCGGCGGCGGCCGACACCCCAGAGAAAACGACGAGCGGCGGCGGGGAGGCCGGGCGGGCAGGGCGGGAGCATGGGGGCGCAGGCGCCGAGAGCAGCCGGGGTGCAAAGGCCCCGGCTGGGTCGGGAGGCGGCGGTGGAGTCGACGAAGACGACGGAGCAGCCGGGCGGCGACGGGAGCGGCGTGGGAGGCGGATCCGCGGCGCAGATCCGGAGGATGAGGCGACGACCCGCGCCGCGAATCCGGTGGTCACCGCTGGAGGCGGTGATACGGCGACGAGGCGGGAGCCACCGGAGGCCGGCAAGGCGAGCGAAGGAGGCCGACGGAGCGACCGAGGCGGCGAGGCGCGAGACACACGTCGTCGACGGGAGAACCTAGGTAGGCTCGATACCATGTTATGAATATTGTGTGATTGATATGAGGACCCAGGGCCATATATATAGGAGAGACAAGAGATATGCCATATAGAGATAAGGCATATATGGAATAGAATCCAAACTCTATCTCCTAATACAACTCTAATACCCTTAACAGGTCCGAGGCAGAAGATGCTCGCTGGAGTATTGCTGTCCACAGATCTTGCGTCTCCAGACGTGGATAACTTCGGTACACTGGAGTATTGCTCGCTGAAGAACCTGCGAGGCTGCAAGTCAGTGAAGCTTAGTCGTTGTGCGTGTAGGTTTTGATCATTGTCCAACATGATGCATTATTTGGAAGGACTACGCCCGAATTATCACTTCATTGTTCGTGGACACCACTGAAAGTGCTGTGACGATTAAGACACTCCACCTACTAAATATCGGAAGGGATTTCCTCAAACAAAAAAAAATCGAAAAGAAAAGGAAGGAATAACTTTGACAGAGCATCCATCAATGAAATAGCAACGTGTTTCTGTCTACACCAGCTGATTCTTCTCTTATTGAGATTCTTCTCAGAGTTGAGTTAGGATAAGATCGGAGCAGAGACGAAGCAGTCATACGAACAAAGAGTGTAACAGATGTCTCTGGTAGAGATAAATTATGATTACATATGTATACCTGTTTGATATCGTAATGGTTAACATTAAGTGATAATTGAAGACGGGTAAAAAATAATTATGTGATATAGTATTGTATTGAAATGGATAACAGCTAAGAGGAATCGATCAAGAATTGTACTTGTTGTTGAAGATTGAAGCTGACGCAATTAAAAAAATTAATTACAGTCTACCTCTATTCCTCTCTACGGATTCTTACAAAGCGCTTTTATGGTGATGATGATATAGTATTGTATTGAAATGGATAACAGCTAAGTGTTGGAAGGATGTACATAAATTTTCGTAATTTTTTGAGCTCATTTGTTATATTTAAAAATTCAAACAAACACTAAACAAAGAAAATTAAGGTAGGTAATTAAGCCGGCTAATTAGCTGGCTTAATCATCTGCCACCCGTCACCAGACGACAGGCAAACCTGCCATCCCCCCATCGGGCGATAGGCTGCGGCCGTGCCGCGTGTCGCGTTGTGGGCGTTGCCGTAGCATGATGGGACCCATCGCTATTATCCGCAGAGATATAGTATTGTTTTTTCTATTTTTCTTTAGTTGAATATATCAGAATAAATTAACTATTGCTATAGAACTATTTGGGTCAAAAGTCACGTCACTTTAGAATAACTCCTTAGCCTTTTTGCACCGGTTTAGTATATAGCAAGCTAGAGTTGCCGCAGCATGATGGAAGAGTGACTCGAGGCCTTCGTTAGCGACACACCACGCAACGCGCAGGCAGCGCCCCCATCCTCTAGCCACCAGGGCACCAAGAGGACGATCATCGTCCATGTGTCCCTTCTAGAATATCATCTCAGAATCTATGGCCACCACCAACACCATGAGCGGAGCAATAACAATGAAAATTAAGAAACGAAGAGAGCCTCGTTTCCTTTTGTTCTCTATCATTTTCAAATAGAATGGAATAATAAGTTCAGTACCATCAATATAATACTACACAGCAAAAAAAAAATCAATTTCTTTTGCTCTCCTATACAAGGCCTTCATATTGCAAGACTCAATTTCTAGCACTTGAAATGAGGAAATAATTTAGCTTGCAACAAAATTCAACAAAAGCATAACATCGAACTCATGTTCTGCATACCTTTGAACATAAGTTGATTGCTTGGCAAAAATCCTTCAGTTTAAGACAGCATGCTGCATGGTTTAACCAGCAGGAGACTCTCAAAGAGTTTTAACTAATGCTTCAATTGCATCTTCAAACTGTACATTCTCGTTAACATAATTAAGTGCCTGAGAGTAAAGAAAACAGTGATCCACCGTTTCTAAATCAGAGGTTCGAGATCAGAAAACCTTATAAACTACCTTAATGTACTTTTTTTTTTGCAGCCCGTTGAAATCTGCCTATCTTGAACAAATCATTGCCTGCAACTAATTTCCATATTTCTGCAGCCTCCAATTTTTCATGGGAACTCATCTCCCATGATTATTTTTCCTGTCACATTGGAATCAGGACTGTATAGTAAGTAGAAGGAAACACCAGTCAGATGGAGGACATAAACAGATTGCCTGTATACTAAGGTGTTAAACTGAACTATCGTATCATCTTGATGACAGGTTTAAAGTAGTGTTTACATTTTACAGTCGGCAGGAAGTTCTCAACAATTTATAATAACATGGCATTCACAATTATCATATGGTGAAAAAAAATAAGTTTGTATCCATGGAAAGGTACCAGCTTAAGATTCCTAAGATGCAGAATGTTAAATGTTTTGCTTCTTTCTCCCTGCGACTCTTCTCTTCCTTGGGAACCATCACAGGCTGACGCCTGATTGCTCTCACATTCATAATCCCAGCAGTTTGATGCAATCAGCGTCAAAATCCAACAAAAACTAACAAAACAAAGACTCATTGTGGAGTACCTTCCGCTATGTCGTGCACATTCACCATCTTCACACACCTGTAGAACAAATTATGGCATACAAAGGCTGCACCATGCCTAGGTGGAAGGAAGGATGGTACCTGATCTGATGTGACCTGCGGAGAGAGGTTGGGCCAGGTCGGTTAGGCCCAAGTTACTGCTTACCACACTAAATAAATATTGATCAATTCCTCTTAAATAATAATAATAATAATAATAATAATAATAATAATAATAATAATAATAATGAGTAGAGAGTAGAGAATAGAGAAGAGTCAGAAAATGCGTCCACAAGCTGCTCTTCTCCGGACAGGCCCTTGCTAAATGTAATATAGGGACTACTATCCCTTGTTATGTCTAAGGAAAATGTAATAATGGACGTTGAACTCAATTTAAGCCCTGTATGGCATGGTATTGCAATGGTGATTACATATGTCTAGCTATTCCTTTACTATAATATTTGATGTGGCTTATTATTTGGCAAAACAATTTTTTGTCCACTAATAATCCACAGCCTAGTGTCATCACTGAAGTTGGTGACCGTGTTACAATGGACAAATTCCCCAAGCATTCGCTGAGTGTTGGTATGAGATTTGCTGAGCTTAACCGGGATGTTGGTACACCTAACTAAGCACTGGCGCTTCGAGAAGGTAAAGCAACAGGACGATCCTTCGAGAAGGGACGGCCCTGTAAAACATTTTCCTGCCAATGAGACATGAAGATGCTAATTAAGTCAACTTGTGTGTGCGTAATCTAGTACTCTCCAGCCTCTTAAGATAACGTGAGCAAGTAGCAGTTGAGTGACTTACATCCTCAAGAGAATACCACCACCGCATACCACCAATTCTAGAACATTCACGCAGCATCGTTAAGAATTTAGCTCCGCTATATGCTCCGGTCAAATTTAGCTCTGTTACATTCGACAACCGAGAGAGGCACGACAGGGGATCTTTTCTGAGCTGGGACCAAGATAGAGTCAACGAATACAAATTCTGCCCTGCAGTTTGAAAGAGTGGAGACTCCTCCAATGTCCCTTCCGCCAATCGCCCTCTCAACTCTATTTGTTGAAGGCTGGGAGGTGGTGGGTTCAAACCACTCAACTGGAGAACCTCATCCTCATCACTTGCCATAATGTGTAAGCGGCGCAAAAAACGCATCTGAAGTAGAGACTCGCAGAGGCGTTCACAGTAGATTCCCTTCACATTCCATATCCTGATGCCTCTCAGTTGCCTCAGCTCCCCCAGAGGTCTATAGGTCTGTTGGTCATCCTGCGCTTCCAACCCTTCTAGTGTCTGTAGGTCTCTCAAGTTCTCGAGGCCCTTGGGGATGGATACGCCAGTACCCCATCGAAAATTTCGCGCAGATGGATCAATCCATTCCTCAGCAAATAAGTGCCTCAGCTTCTTAAGTTTGGTGATCCCTCTAGGCAGCTCTTGTATCTCAGATCTACAAAGGTCCAATGTCAACAAATTGGAAAGCTTCTCTATAGACTTCGGAAGGAGCTTCACCTTCGAATCACGCAGACCCAAATGGCGGAGATTAAAAAGATCTCCAATAGCTTCAGGAACCTTCTCGATGGGTAGCCCACTTAACTCGAGTACTGACATATATCTACACTTCTCCGCTATGAGGGGCAGTATAGTGGCTGATGGCATCCTGCTATCCAATGCGATGAAAGATCGAAGGTGGTGTGCACTCGAAATTGACTCAGGAATACTGCCCTTCTTTAGTTTGTGTATCACCAGTCGACGTCCATCCTTCTCCTCGAGAGATTCACCCCTATATTTATCCTCCTCGGATGCGACACCAAAGCATTCTCTCCGACACAAATCGACCGCCAGCTCACGTACAACATCATGCATCTGGAATGATCTTATCCTGCCAAAGGAGTTCCTCGCAATAAGTTGCAGCATGTTTCTGTGAACCAACTCCTTCAGATAGCCTTCCGCCACTTCCTCAATTGTGCTTTGACCCCTCCTCTCGATGAAACCCTCTGCTATCCACCACCGTACAAGCTTCTTCCTGTAGAAAAGATAGTCCTCTGGGAACAAGCTGCAGTATAGGAAACAACTTTTCAAGTATGTGGGAAGGTAGATGAAGCTCAGATGCAAAACATTCCTTACGTGATCCAGCCTTGCATTATTAATTATCTCCCAGCTGAGCTGATCATGTATCCGCTTCCATTCATCTACGGTCTTGTCACGCACAAATAAGAGACTGCCGATAGAGACAATAGCAAGAGGTAAGCCTTCACACCTGCCCACTATCTGCATTGACAAACTCTGAAGTTCTGCAGGACACTCACGATCCGGAAAAGCCTTCTTACAAAAGAGTTCCCATGACTCATCATCTGATAAGGGCTTTAGTGTTAGTATCCTGTCTGGGAAAGCAAGGTGGGCTACGTCTGCAATCCGTGTCGTGATTATTATTCTGCTTCCCTTGAGATTTGAAGTGAGCGCTCCAAACAAGTCAGTGTATGCTTCTGGAGTCCAAACATCATCCAATGTAACCAGACACCTTTTCTGTTCCAAAGACATCTTCAGTTCCTCTTGCATGGCTGTCGTGTTCATGGTGGCGATGTTAGTTGGAACACACTGTTTGTCTTTATCACTCTGTTTGTCTCTGAAAAGCTCGACGATCAATTTTCGAAGGACATCTTCTCTGGTGTAAGTCTGTGAGATGGAGACCCATGCATGGCAATCAAATTTCTCTTGTTCCTTCTTATAGACGGTTGCTGCTAGTGCCGTTTTCCCGAGCCCTCCCATGCCGTGCAGAACTACTACAGAGCGTGCCTTCTTATCACCTCCTAGCCACTGTACAATTGTTTGCTTGTTATCTTCAATCCCAACAAGATCTTCTTCACCAAGGGAACGTGAGATGCTTGCTAGTTCATGGGACTTCTGCACAATGTAACTGGAGTTGCTAGTATCACCGCTGTTTATCATCGGAACCCATCGCTCTTTCGTCTGAGATAGGTGTTCAAGGTTGGCCTCTGTTTCTTGCACCATGGAAGCTATCCTGTTTAATGAAAGCAGAGCTTTTGGTTGCTTGAACCCTTTCTTCAGGCAGAAGCAACATCCGACATCACGTTCCCGACCAACAAGATACAAATACTCATCCACCATGTCCTCGATCACGTATGCTACCTTGCGCACCTCCTCCAACCAGCCTTCATACACTTGATCGTTGCGGTTTCGAATGTCCATCTGACAGAGAAAATCATGCATCACGCGAAGCTCCGACATGATGCGGCCCATTCTGCCCTGGAGCTCTGTCAATTGCGTCACATACTTTGCAAACTGAGCACCTGCTTCGTTTCCCAGAGCGATGCCGATCTTTTTTATGACTAGAAGAATCACGGTCTCCGCCATTACTTTCCGAGATCTGACTAATTAATTTGTTGGCGCTGGGTAACTTAGTTCATTCCATATTTTCCTCGATATCTATCTGCGAATGACCATCTGCGAAACAAAGCAAGCAAAAGATGTGTTAGTGCGTTCCGCCAGTTGCATTTCCCAAAACACTTTAGCTCTCCTAAAACCCTTTTCCCATAGCTTAATCCTCTCAGAGTGACCTCCTAAAACCCTTTTCCCATACTGTTAATCCACATAATCAAACGGAACAATACTCAAGACAGGCAGTTCCATTAGGATTCCAATACACTTGGGCTGTGCCAAAGCCAACTGCAGCGAAGTTCTATTATTGTTAACTGACAAGAACGAGTGCCATCAACCAGGCAAAGGGAAGGCGGGGAATCAATCTCAACATACATACCAGCTCGCCAGACCTTGGTGAAACTACAGCCGTTAGAGTCCCTTTTCCTGAAGAAGTCCTTATATATTGTGCTCTTGGTGCTGGAAGAATTCCAATAACTTATTAGTATACAACCAAAAAATAAACAGGAGGAAAGGGTTGATAAATACGGCATCGTTAAAGATGCGACGCACCTGCCTTCTAATGGCTTTTGATCCGGCCAGATAAACAGATACCTAAATTCTTGCAATCTCCATGCGTTTCTGAAAGATAAACAGACGAACCAAGTCCCAGGGAGTTACGTGGCTGAGGTGGTTCTCTCAACATGAGCCAACTATTTCAATCTCTGCTCATCAATGTGGATGCCAAGTCGTTGGTCCATGTAGCTGAATCGCTAGCCACCACACTTGAAACAAACAAAGACATCCAATTGTTTCTTCTAAGCATCGACGCAGTTTTCTTCCTTCGTGTCACATTCTGCTATAACTTGTGATAGGTTGGCCTTGAAAAGTACAGAGTTGGCGGGTTATTTGAGTCAAGAACGGCAAGGGAATATCGTATTTTTTATGAACTAGTTGAACGATTTTTTTTATTGTTTAACACGTTCAAATATATTTTAGTTAACGATTCATAAATTATTTGTAAATCTGACTCTTTTAATTGGTCGTGGCGTGATAAAAACAATACTGCCGTGCCACTCACTGTGGACCAAAACATGCCACACCACAACCAATAGTGACCAAAAGTGTTATTTTCTACCTTGATGGTAAACTTATCTATAGTGTGTAGTGTTGTTTACCATACCATGATTCTTGGCATGACAAAAAATGATTATATTTAAAAATAAATTAGGCAAGGAGTCATTAATAAAAGCTTATGTTAGATCATGTGGCTAGGTTTACAATATTTATGATGATGAATAATTGACAATGTTGCTTTTTGATGTTATTTGAAACGTGTGACATGTGTGGACTCATGTTGGTCATGCTGGGAAGAACTTATGCTGGAAAAAGATGTTGCTTTGGTCTTTGCATGTGCAGGGTAACTCGAAGGCGATCATGGTCTACGGCGAGGAGCTGAAGATGGCTTGATGCAAAATTATAGTTCAGAATGTCAAGAATGCTGGAAGAGACGGTTGTGCTCTAGTTGGGGTGCGTGGAGATCAAAGTTGGATGATACGTGTTTGAGATATGGAGATACGGTGCAGAGGCTACGACACATGATAATAGTTGAAAAATACGTGTTATGTAAATGTTTTGGATATCTTATTTGTTGGAATTGAAAAATAACTCGTGATCTTAGGGATAAGATTATGATTTGAGCCATAAACTATAAAAAGAGATGGAGTTAAGTGCTAATCTCATGGTCAGAGAGATACAATTTTTATGCTAGAATTTAAGGGGTGTCCATGAGCACTTTGTAGATATAAAACATATTGATTCAGTAACAAATAGATCTATTCAGATAAAAAATAAGTGGTGGTGTGTTCCAATCATCGGTGTGCACAAGAAATTTCTTCACTTCGGTGTGATTCGTTGCCTTGATTCATGTGCATAAACTTTGTGAACCAAGAGGCATCACGTAGGAGAGAGGAGACTCTGAAAGCGACGCCTCTGTTTTCCGATATGCACCACTTTAGCACTATAGCACCCCATATATCGATGTAAGATATCACTATAGAACATTATGGTCAAAGTGAAAAATAAATAAGAGCAACAAAAAAATCATAAAAAATTTAGAACTTTATTAACACTTTAATAAAAAACCAACGGAAACTGGAATAAATATTTAAAACATAGGACCGGTCCACTTCTAACCAAATAAAGAACGAATGAAACAATAAAACAGTGACAAACCACGGTGCTGAAAACTCGAGTGCTCCCACCCATGCATGATGCTATCACTCCACTGGACTTTTACCTGAAACTGAAAAGAGCAAACGTGAGATTTGAAAATCTCAGCAAGTACCCAACAACGGTCACAACACAGGAGTAAAGACAAGTAATGCAACCACGTGAAATAAAGGATAAGCATCACAAGTAAACAACGGGTACAAGATGAAAGCAACGCACAACTGATATCGGAGATACTGTCCTAAGTGAGAGATGGATATCATGGAGACTGTGTATTAAAGATAGTTGTTATGTGACAAGTTATAGCAAGTTATAACAAGAGTGTCGGCGACCTCATTCTACATACCCAGTTATACGAGAATAGCTAGGGACAACCTTGTCCTCGATTGTATAACCACAGACGAGGTGTAATATCCTGTGTAACGAGAATGTACGGCCCCCCGTACGTTACCAGATTGGATGAAAATAATCCCTATATGTGGGTAGTCCCGGCGTGATAACCCTTAGTTCTTTATTTAGCGAATTATCCATGATATAGTTAGGGAGTCATGAATGATTTAAGGTAAAGTTATGAGGGTAACAATTTAATACAATGAGACCGGAGAGATAGGATTGATGATAAGGTAACTGATTCATCATGGACAGATCATAACGTATGAATTTGAGGAAACTAAGAGATGACGAAGATAAGGCTATGATAAAGTTATGAGAAGTGAAAAGAGGTGCTAGGGTTGAAAAATGAAGAGCCATAGTCTCTGATATGAGGGCGATGTGGAATAATGATAAGATGATAGTGATACAGGGATTAACTTAAAGAGATATTATAATATAGCTCACGCAAGGTTATCAACCAATCAAGTTTTATTATGTGATAAGTGATTATTAGTCAGATTAACAGGTTTAATACATACATTCTTCATGGCTCAACTACAACATTGTACAATTATGGAAACATAATATTAGGAAACTAAACATAGCAGCCCTAATATCAAAAGAGTGTCAATAATTTAAACCTAAGTTAAAACATGTTCATATGCTACCCCTTGTTAACGATTTAAGCATAAATTCTAAGTCACTAATTAAAAGCATGAACACATAAATAGTTTATCTTGTCAAAATATTCATGAAATATAAACAAGCATAAATATTTTTATCTACAATAGTCATACCGTTGTACAGATTTTAAATATTTAAGTGGCAGTTAATTTTTTTCTAAAGTCCTAAATAATTCTTAATGGATTTCTACCATTTACATATGACTAATAAATTAATTAAGTATTTAAATTTGCATCAAAATGATTTAAATAGGAGTACATCAATTTAATCGATACACATTTTAATCCACCGATAATATTAAATTTATTTTTTAATAAACATAAATATTTGCTAGTGTTGTTTGTAATTTAATATGACTAAGGAACCTAATATCTAATGGTAATAGAGGCTTATAGCTTGGTTGGGCTAGTGGGCTGGTGACAGGGGAGATGAGAGAGGTTGGTTTGGGCTGGGCCATGTTTAACATAGTAAAAGCTTTTATTTTAAAAATATATTATTTAAAATTAATTACTATAGATAAATTAATTATCTAAGCTCTACGTGTAGAGTTTAGATAATTAATTAAACAATGGATAAATTAATTATCTAAGCTCTACACGTGTAGAGCTTAGTGGTGTTTTGACGTGTAGAGTTTAACATAGTAAAAAGCTTTTATTTTAAAAATATATTATTTAAAAATTAATTACTATAGATAAATCCAAATAATAGAGTGATGAAGACAGATGACTCGGTTGTATCATACTAGCCTCGGGGCGCGCTACGCCACGCCACCCATCGTGACGTACCAAAATAAAAGAGGCGATAATTCGCGAGGAGTTTTCAAAAAAACCAGGGTAAAACGCATTTTCAAAGAAGGCGGAGGGCCTTTTCGAAAAATCCGAGGACCTGACGTAAAAACGGGACCAGCGATTTCAAAACGCGGGGCAATCCCAGAAACGGAGGGCCAAAAAATTTTCCAGGGACCTAAAAATTCCAGGACCTTTTGCGAGAACCGAGGACCTATACGCAATTTCGAAAAAGCCGAGGTAATCACCTCCCCCGTCGAAGATTCCCCCACGCTTGTGTGTGTGCATGGGGACGTGGCTAGCTCACTGCGGAGGAATCCCCAACTTTGTTTAGTTGATGATTAGCTCAGTTGGCTCGAATAGTGATTTAAATTAATTATCTAAGCTCTACACGTGTAGAGCTTTTTACGTAATACTTGGCACACTAATCTTAATATTTGACTCATAAAAGCTTTTTACTATGTTAAACAATAGATCCCACCCATTATCTCTCATGTCTTGCAAGCGCGTTTTCACATTCACAATTAAACCCATAGCTTCAATAATATATTGATCCTTTTTTGCAAAGAAAGTGATAACTCATGTGTAATGCTCAACAAGTCTATCAAGAAATATATGATGAATACAAATTGAAAGTTCTCTATCTTTTATATCAAATATGCTACTCCACCATGACTTAAAGGATATACTGTATCTTTACATATCACCTTTAACACCGCAAGCACTAACTCCCACATTAGGTATATACGAAGTAATGTTTTAAGATGTGAGTCTCAACTAGTATCTCCAAGTCTAGCTAGGCTAGTTGTCGGATTCAACACACCATTCTCCTATTTCTCCGATAAGACTTCCTGATACTTTTCCATTAAAGTATCCTTTCTTTTACAAGATACACTCACAATGGTCACTATCAAGAGAACATAATTGAAGAAATCAACAATATCATCGCTACAACTTACGACAGTGACAACCACTAATTGCAACTAGTGAGCGAAACAATAGACATAGAAATCATATGGATTCTCATCCTGTATTAATCGCTACAAGCCATTAAATTTCCCTCTCATATTTGAAGTTCCATCATAACCCTATCTGCATAGCCTAGAAATAGGTAAATCAACCTTAGCAAGCACATGAACCAAAGCTTCCTTTAGTGCAACAGATGTACACAAAGTGACATGCTTAATACCAATAAACCTTTCCATGATCTCCCCTTCTTTATTGACAAACCTACATAGTATGAATTTTACAAAGTTAAAACAAAATCACAATGCACAAATCATAAATGATACGACTAAAAAATATTGTATGTACAACTAACCTCACAATCACTGACATCTGCTCCTTTATTGATGAATCATGGGACTCATCAATAAGCACTGCGAAGTTCCTATCTCTAATCTCATCCTTAGTCACCTGTGTGACCTCCTGTGCCCAATGAGTTCCTTCTGTATATCCAGACAAAGCATCAAACAATTGCCACCGCCCTCAAATTCAAAAGCCTCCTTCACATCTGCATTTTTATCAATGTACCAATCCACCAACTCTCTAAAATTGCCCTTGTTTATGGAAGTAGAAGATTTGTCATGTCCACAAAAAGCTTCACCTTGTTGAATAAGATATCTTGCACAATCTAAAGAAACAGTCAATTGAATCTTGTATGCAATTTCGAACTCCTTTGCTATAAATACTTAATTTATGATCTACACTTGCTCTTTGATAGATAGTGTCATGACCAGGCTACCCAAAAGTACCTCATCGTTTGCCGTTGGTCATCCTATAAAGAATTGTAGCAAAATGGCCCGTGTCGATGACCATTCCCGCCGGCCAAGCGGTGGCGCATCGTTGAGCTGTGGCAACTCTTCTAGCCGTCGTGGGTCATCCACGACCGAGGCGGAGTACGAGCTAGTTGGGCACAACCCGTCCATGGCGAACAAATAATGGAGTACGACAAGGAAGCTAAATGGCGTATGCTCGAATCTGCTGAGGCAGAGCTTGGTGATCAAGGAGACCATCCGGTCACTTGTCCTTGAGGGGAAGTTGTTAGCAAATAATCTAGACTTAGTTTTATCTTAGCATTTTGTTTCATGAGTAGTATGCATGGTACAATAGGCGGTGTGTCTAAAATTGTACCAACTAGTGTAGTATTGCACATAGTTGTGGTTGATGCAGGAGAATCGGAGAGTCCGGAGTAGCGGTGTGCCACTAGAACCTGCGGATTCAAGGCAACAAGTGCTTCTACCACTACCATCACGCCCAGAGCGTCCTTGGCCATCATCATCACCAGCCATCTCCGGGATGATACCTCCGAGAGCTTTGAGCCGGCATTCCAAGATCACACCGAGGGCGCACCGGCAAAGAAGTCTAAGAATTGGATCAAGGGGTGGAGCATTTGGGGTCTCATGCATAAGAAGAGCAGCACCAGGGAACCTGAAGCCGACAGATCATTCTTGGAGTCATGGCCTGAGCTCCGCGCAAGGGGGTACAATGGGCAGATGCTCAGGTGCAATAGTAGCGTGAGCGCGAGGAGCTCTTTCAGAGCTAGCGGCGCAGCAATTGGCGCGAGTGGGAGGAGGAGGAATGTGGAAATGCATGTAAATGGCTTAGGGAGGACGAGGAGGGATGAGGTTACACTCGAGAGGAATTTGAGTGCAAGGTATTCGCCTTGCAGGATTGACAATGGCGTGATTCCCCCTCATCTTAATCCGGTGGGAGGTAGCCAATTCAGCCGGCGGAGCCAGAATGGAATGTCCGGGAAGGGAAGGCCCGCTCGTTCGTCCATCTCGTTGCCTAGGAGCACGCTTGGACTGTACTGATCTAGCAGTAAATGGTCAGAGATGAAGTCAGTTTTATCTTCTTTCTTCTATGCCTTAGCTACAATGTGCATAGCTTACATGTTAGCATCATCACAGTCAATACTTTTCTTAGGCTGAGAAGGGTCGCAAGTGAACTGGTGGTTGTGTTGGGTTATACCTTACTTGGTCATTACAACTGGGAGTGGTATATATCATTTAACTTTACACCCTTTAATCTTGTATGAGATATGTATGTTTGTTTCCCGTCAATTGAATTCAAGTTAGTGAGAGGCACAAACATTCTGGTTTTGCAACACTAGGGGCTCTTGAATCAAATGCTCTGAGCTCCATGGACGCATGTGGTACCGTAATATTTTTGGCTGTCCACATGAACATTTGGTGGGCAGGGCAAGGCAACCTTGTGTTCAGAATGGTGATGTATCGATCCCCGATTTGATCAGATCAGGTGCCTCTCACGGTCAGACAATTGTAACATTTACTTACCAAAGGGAGAGAAGAGAGATTTAAAACCCAATAATTCTAATAAAATCACAACCGAGGAGCCACAATTTAGAAGCAGTCTAGCAAGTTTGCCAACCATCTTTGGCAAGGTCACCTTGGTCACACAAGTAGCTGAGGTTTGAAGGGCCAAAGTACATGGCTTCCTTTATTCATCATCAAACGAGAACAGAAAAATGGCAAGCCTTGAAGAAGCAACTGCATGCAGCATGCGTACTAATTAAACTGTCTTCCACCGGACGATCCTACATGCAGCATGCTTCCTTTATTCATCATCAATCACACAATGTCTGACAGTCACAACAGAAATATATAGGAGCCACAATTCGGAAGTAGTCTATCTAGTACGAAAAACAAGTAAGGGAAACCTTGATTACACAAGTAGGTGAGGTTTGAAGGGCCAAAGTACTTGGCTTCCTTTATTCATCAAACGACAAAATAAAAACGGCAAGCCTTGAAGAAGCAACTGCATGCAGCATGCGTACTAATTAAACTGTCTTCCTCCGGACGATCCTAATTAAACTGTCTTCCCTCCCCTGTAGAACATTATTTTTCCTGCCAATGAGGATGCTAATTAGTAATCTCATCTCTCCAGTCTCTGAGACTACGATAACGTGAGCAAGTAGTATTTAGTGGGGAGTTGAGTGACTTACATCGATCTGCAAAGCAGCCATCAGTCTCGGAGAGAATACCTCCACCGCGTACCTCCAATTCCAGGACATTCACACAGCAACGTGAAGAACTCCGGGGTGATCTCGCCGAAGTCTAGATATTGGAGGGGCATGAGGAACTCGATGCCAGCTGGGAGCTCCGTCATGCTGCTGAGGTTGACTAGTTCTAATTCTTCCAGGCTCGCCATGGCACCTTGCTGTATCTCGAGGCGCTCCAGGCCAGGCAGGTCTCTTAAGGAGAGAGTCTTCAGCTTGGGAAACCAGTCTTTGCGAAATACCAGCTGCTCTCCGCTGTATGCTCTGGTCAATAGTAGCTGCGCCAGACTTGATAACCGAGAGAGGCACGGCAGGGGGTCTTCTCTCAGCTGGGACCAAGATAGAATCAACGAATACAAATTGTGCCCAGCCGTTTGGAAGAGAGGACACTCCTCCAGTGTCCCTTCCGCCAATCGTCCCCTCAAATCAATTTTTTGAAGGCTAAGAGGTGGTGGGTTCAAACCATTCAATTGAATAACCTCATATTCATCACTTGCTGCAATGGATAAGGCGGACAAGAACTGCATCTGCACTAGAGACTTACACAGGCGTTCACAGTAGAATCCCTTCACATTCCGTATCCTGATGCTCCTCAGTTGCCTCAACTCCCCTAAATGTCTAGCAGACTCATCCTGCGCTTCCAACGCTTGTAGTGTTTGTAGGTCTGTCAGGTTCTCGAGGCCCTCAGGGATGCATACACCAGTAGCATATCGAAAAGTTCGCCAAGTTGAATCAACCAATTTCTCAGCGAATAAGTGCCTCAGCTTCTTCAGTTTGGTGATCCCTCGTGGCAGCTCTCGTACGTCAGATCCAGAAATGTCCAAAGTCAACAAGTTGGAGAGCTTCTCGATAGACATGGGAAGGAGCTTCACCTTCGAATCACGCAGACCCAAATGGCGGAGATTGAAAAGATCTCCAATAGCATCAGGAACCTTCTCGATGGGTAGCCCACGTAACTCGAGTACTGACATATATCTGCACTTCTCCGCTATGAATGGCAGTAGAGTGGATGATGGCGTACTGCTGTCCAATGCGATGACAGATCGAAGGTGGTGTGCACTCGAAATTGACTCAGGAATACTGCCCTTCTTTACTTTGTGTATTACCAGACGACGTCCATCCTTCTCCTCGAGAGATTCACCCCCATATTTACCCTCCTCGTATGCAACACCAAAGCATTCTCTCCGACACAAATCGACCGCCAACTCACGCACGATGTCGTGCATCCGGAATGATTTTATCCTGCCAAAGTCGTTCTTCCAAACAAGTTGCAGCATGTTTCTGTGAACCAACTCCTTGAGATAGCCTTCCGCCACTTCCTCAATTGTGCTTTGACCCCTCCTCTCGATGAATCCCTCTGCTATCCACCACCGTACAAGCTTCTTCCTGTAGAAAAGATAGTCCTCTGGGAACAAGCTGCAGTATAGGAAGCAACTTTTCAGGTATGTGGGAAGGTAGATGAAGCTCAGATGCAAAACATTCCTTACGTGATCCAGCCTTGGATTATTATTTATCTCCCAGCTGAGCTGATCATGTATCCGCTTCCATTCATCTACGGTTTTGTCACGCCCAAACAAGAGACTGCCGATAGAGACAATTGCAAGAGGTAAGCCTTCACACCTGCCCACTATTTGCATTGACAAAGTCTGAAGTTCTGCAGGACACTCACGATCCGGAAAAGCCTTCTTGCAAAGAGTTCCCATGACTCATCGTCTGATAAGGGCTCTAGTGTGAGTATCCTGTCTTGAAAAGCAAGGTGGGCTACGTCAGCAATCCGTGTCGTGATTATTATTCTGCTCCCCTTGAGATTTGAAGTGAGTGCTCCAAACAAGTCAGTGTATGCTTCTGGAGTCCAAACATCATCCAATGTAACCAGACACCTTTTCTGTTCCAAGAACTTCTTCAGTGCCTCTTGCATGGCTGCCGTGTCCATGGTGGCGATGTTACTTGGAACACTCTGTTTGTCTTTATCACTCTGTTTGTCTCTGGAAAGCTCGACGATCAATCGTCGAAGGACATCTTCTTTGGTGTAAGTCTGTGAGATGGAGACCCATGCGTGGCAATCAAATTTCTCTCGTTCCTTCCTACAGACGGTTGCTGCTAGTGTCGTTTTCCCGAGCCCTCCCATGCCGTGCAGAACTACTACAGAGCGTGCCAACTCATCATCTCCTAGCCACTGTACAAGTGTTTGCTTGTTATCTTCAATCCCAACAAGATCTTCTTCACCAAGGAACGTGAGATGCTTGCTAGGTCCTGAGACCTCTTCACAATGTAACTGGAGTTGCTAGTATCACCGCTGTTTATCATCGGAACCCATCGCTCTTTCGTCTGAGAAAGATGTGCCAGGTTGGCCTCTGCTTCCTTCACCATGGAAGCTATCCTGTTTAATGAAAGCAGAGCTTTTGGTTGCTTGAACCCTTTCTTCAGGTAGAAGCGCCATCCGACATCACGTTCCCGACCAACAAGATACAAGTAGTCGTCCACCATGTCCTCGATCAGGTATGCTACCTTGCGCACCTCCTCCAACCAGCCTTCATACGCTTGACTGTTGCGGTTTCGAATGTCCATCTGGCAGAGAAAATCATGCATCACGCGAAGCTCCGACATAATGCGACCCATTCTGCCCTGGAGCTCTGTCAGTTGCGTCACATACTTTGCAAACTGAGCACCGGCTTGCTGTGTTGCTTCGTTTCCAAGAGCGATGCCGATCTTTTTAATGGCTAGGAGAATCACGGTCTCTGCCATTACTTTCCGAGAACTGGCTAATTAATTTGTCAGTGCTTGGTAACTTAATTCATTCCATATTTTCCTCGATATCTATCATAGAATGACCATCTGCGAAACGAAGCAAGCCAAAGATGTGTTAGTGCGTTCCGCCAGTTGCATCTCCCGAAACACTTTAGCTCGCCTAACCCCCTAAAACTCTTTTCCCATCTAACCCACATAATCAAACAAAACAATACTAAAGACAGGCAGGTCCACTAGAATCCCAATACACTTGGGATGTGCTAAAGCCAACTGCAGCGAAGTCAATATTATTGTTAACTGACAAGAGCGAGTGCTATCTGTTAAGGGTATTAGAGATAGAATATGATTGTTATTCTATCTCCTTCCTTATCTCTATATGGTATATCCTCTCTTGTATCATCCTATATATATGGCCCTTTTGGGTCTCATATTAATTCACACACAATATTTATAACATGGTATCAGAGCCTAGGTTTCATACCTAGCCTCCGTTCGTCTTCCGCTGTCGCTGCCCCCGGGAGAATCGATCTCTGCTCCCGGGGGCGGCCATCTTGTTGGGCTGCGCCGACGCCGCCTCCTCGTTTCCGGTTCGCCACCTCGGATCTGCCAGATCGGGCTCGCCTTGGTGCGCCGCGCCTGTAGCCGTCGACGATCTTGGCGAGAGTGATGGCCTCGTAACTCCTCTACAGTCATCTTCCTCCTCCCTCGCGTTGCCGCCGGATCACAAGCTCGGCGCCGCGCTCTTCCGCTTAGCCCACGCCGCGCCGGCCAGCGCAGTGGCGCGCCGGTTCGGCTTCCGGCCCGGCCGTTGCCGCCGCGCCGACAAGAACGCCACAAGCCTCGTATGGTGGCGCTCCCACAACCTCTTTCCCGCGCCGCCCGCCATGGCACGCTGGTTCAGCTTCCGGCCCCGCCGTTGCCGCCGCGCCTTCACGAGGTTCGCGCTGTCGCCGATCGCCTTGCCGTCATTGCCGACCGCCGCCGTCGGCGCCGACCACATCGCCGCCCGACAAGAACGCCACAAGCCTCGTATGGTGGCGCCCCACAACCTCTTTCCCAACTCCGTGCGGGGCCTACGCTTCGCTCGCCCGGCGCCAACTTCACTCGCGCCATCCACCCCAACAACTCCGTCCGTCTGCTGGGGCCCCGCGGCCGCCTTGCGAGCCGCCGCCAACTTGTTCTGCGTCCTCCCTCGCCGCGAACGCACGCTGCGCCGCCAACTCCTCCGGGGCGGTGCTCGCTCCGACGGCGCCACGCGAGTCTCGCCTCAAAATGGCCTCTTCGACCTCGCCGTCGGCGACGCACACGCTGCGCGCTCCGACACCCAACTACACGCCCGTGTGCTGGGCGCCGCAAACGGCACCGCGATGTATCCCCATCCTCTGCGAACGCCACGCAGATTCGAGCTCCTCGTCGCCGGTGGCGACACCACATCGCCTCGTCACGGCCAACTTCTCCGTCTTGTCGATCCTTCCATTAGATACTACGAGTGTCAACATGGTTCCGCCGCCGATCATCCTCGCCGTCGTCTCCGATCGGTGTCTTCACGAGGTGCCGTGCGGTTGCCGACCGCCTTGCCGTTTCGCCGAGTCCGCCGCGCGTCGCCGACCGCCTTGCCGCATCGTTCGACATCGCCGTGCCCGACCGCATCGCCCGTGCTATTCCACGATTCTGCGCGCTCTCCCTTCCCAACTGCTACGGCGTGCTCGGCTACGCGCGGTTCGGGGACGCCGTTACCGCGCAGGCGCTGGTGGATGCCGACGGCCGCTTTCTTGATGTCTCCGTCGGGTGGGCCCGTCGATGGCGCGGCGGAGATCCTCCCGACGTCCGTCTCCTCGCTCATCATCTCCGGGCTGCTCATCGGCGGCGTGATCGCCGCCGTGCACGGCGCCTTCCGCATGCCGGGACCTCTTCCGGACGATCCGGCGTTGGGTCCAATGGCAACCCTACCAACAAGGTTGCTCTCTCTTCCTCGCGTCGCCCGAATCGTGGTTTGAAGCGGCGCAAGATCGGTAGGCTTTTGGGCTCGTCTCCCACGCCGGCTGCAGCAGTGCTTCTCGCTCGGCACCGCCATGCTCGCCGTCTCCGCCGCCGCCGAAGCTTTGCCCGCACGGATCCGGCCGCCCGCCCTCTCCGCCTCCTTTTGGCCGCATCATCCATGGCGCCTCGCCGCCTCGGCCGCCCGAGCCCGCCAGATCCGACCGCCCGGCCTAACCACCGTCTCCGCGCCGGCCCGCCGCGCTTCGCATAGCTCCGCCGTGCTGCAACCCTCCGGCTGCCGCCCGAGGCGCCGCCTCTCGCCGCCGATCCGCCTCCTGCGCCGCCGCCCGGACGCCGCCTCTGCTCCTCCCACCCGATGCTCCTCGCGCTGCGCCTCGCGTCGTCGCTCTCCGCACCAACCACCCCTTTAGTGTTTATCCTTTTTCAAATGCAATGCTATTGCATACGCTTTGCATTTGAGGGGGGTGTTAACGGTATTAGAGATAAGGTATTAGAGATAGAGTAGGATTGTTATTCTATCTCCTTCCTTATCTCTATATGGTATATCCTCTTTTGTATCTTGCTATATATATAACCCTTTTGGGTCTCATATTAATTCACACATAATATTTATAACACTATCAACCAGGTAAAGAGAAGGCAGGGAATCTATCTCAACATACGTACCAGCTCGCAGGCCTTGGTGAAACTACAGCCGTTACAGTCCTTTTTCCTGAAGAAGTCCTTATTGTGCTCTTGGTGCTGGAAGAATTCCAAAACCTTAATAGTATACTGCTCTTTAACAACCAAAAAAGAAATAGGAGGAAAGGGTTGATAAATATGCCATCGATCGTTAAAGATGTGACGCACCTGCCTTCTAATGGTTTTTGTAGGATCGTTGATAGCAATCAGAGGAAAGTGAATGATTGCAGCGTTTAGTAGAAGCTATTTTTTTTATATGCTAATCACTAAGAGCACATAAAAAACAACAAAGAAATAAGAAAAGAAATATTAAATTTTACCTCGCATGAAAACTCGCTGGACCGAAGATACGAAACCCAGCTTGTAACTTGGCTTCTCTTGAGCAGTGTGCTATTGCGCTTTACTTGGCCTAAGGCAATTAGGTGCTAGTACATTATTCTGGATGCGATGCCTTGAAGTACCACCTGATGGCTTGATGTTAGATATGCTGACTTGAAAACATCGCGTGATGGCTTTTGGTGCACC
This sequence comes from Bonia amplexicaulis, assembly GCA_036346245.1. Classification (NCBI taxonomy): domain Eukaryota; kingdom Viridiplantae; phylum Streptophyta; class Magnoliopsida; order Poales; family Poaceae; genus Bonia; species Bonia amplexicaulis. Next base: position 25,134 of record JAYGGG010000269.1, read on the forward strand.
AATTGTGAAGAGCCGAGGCAGAAGATGCTCGCTGGAGTATTGCTGTCACGTGTTTTTCACACTCCCGACTTTTCTAACGTATCACGTGTCGAAGTCTTTAGGACCGTACCTCCCGTAACTTCTCCACGCATCATCCACCACGTGTTGTAGCCTCCGGACCGCACCTCTATAGCTCCAATACGCATTATCCATCTCTGATCTCTATGCGCTCCAAGCATGAGCCCGACCATCTCGCATGACATCCTTGACCGTCTGGACCTCAGATCTCCTCATCCTAGTCCCGGTCCTCCTCGTCACCGACCATGATCGCCTCCATGCTCATCCTGCACATGCAAAGACCAAAGAACATTCTTCCGGTACAAGTTCATCCCAACTTGACCAACATCAGTCCATACACATACATGCCAACACACCTCGCATAACATCGATAAACAATATTATCAAATATACATCATCGTAAATTAACCGTTGTCAATTATTCATCACCAAAATAACCTAGACCTGACACATGGTCTAACAGGTTTGATCCGGCCAGATTCGATCTTGGACTTGTGGTGTCCTCCTTGTGCGTTTCTGAATCTGTAACCATCAAAACAGTTTCATGGCTTGATGAGTGGTGGATGCTAGTCCTGTTGCTGTTGAAGCCATCAAGAACTGAAGAACTTACAGGTGAAGCTTAGTCGTGCGTGTAGGTTTTGATCATTGTCCAACATGATGCATTATTTGGAAGGACTGCGCCCGAATTATCACTTCATTGTTCGTGGACACCACTGAAAGTGTTGTGACGATTAAGACACTCCACCTACTAAATATCGGAAGGGATTTCCTCAAACAAAAAAATCGAAGAGGAAAGGACGGAATAACTTTGACAGAGCATCCATCAATGAAGTAGCAACGTGTTTCTGTCTACACCAGCTGATTCTTCACTTATTGAGATTCTTCTTAGAGTTGAGTTAGGATAAGATCGGAGCAGAGACGAAGCAGTCATACGAACGAAGAGTGTAACAGATGTCTCTGGTAGAGATAAATTATGATTACATATGTATACGTGTTTGATATGGTAACGATTAACATTACGTGATAATCAGAGAGGAGTAGAAAATAATTATATGGTAGAGTATTGTATTGAAATGAATAACAGCTAAGAGGAATCAGTCAAGAATTATGCTTGTTGTTGAAGGTTGAAGCTGACACAATTAAAAAAAGTTAATTGCAGTCTACCTCCATTTCTCTCTACGGATTCTTACAAAGCGCTTTTATGGTGATGAAATTCTAGAATATATAGTTGTCGGGAGACTGTATATATATTGTTGTATTTTTTTAGTTCATTTGATATATTTAAAAATTGAAACAAATACTAAACAAAAAAAAGGTAATTAAGACGGCTTAATCACCTGCTGCCTGGTGAGGAGACGACAGGTGATTAAGCCGGCTTAAGTACCTCCTCTAACTTTCTTCGCTTAATATTTGTTTGAATTTGTAAATATTTGAAATGAGCTAAAAAAATTACAAACAATTTATGTCCAATCTGCCGACACAACATACTTGACAATGTAAGTTTTGGGTAATTTTATCCATTGTGAATATTGCTAAAAAATTCATAAATTTTTTTTATGAGTTTGTATTTATAGGAAACAAACTCCAAAAATTACGAATTTTTATGTAAAACCTCCTAACACAATCATAGTTATTGTGTAAATTTTTGAAAATTTTATGTGATCTAAATTTGCCACATTTAGTCGGATTAATTTAATCATTAATTTACGGCCGCTGAATTTAATCATGAATTTAATTCATGATTAAATTAATCCGAATAAATGTGAACAATTCGGAGCACATAAAATTCACAAAAAAATCATAATAACTATGACTGTGTCGGAAGGCTGTACATAAATTTTCATAATTTTTTGAGCTCATTTTTTATATTTAAAAATTTAAACAAACACTATACCAGAATAAATTAACTATTGCTATAGAACTATTTGGGTCAAAAGTCACGTCACTTTAGAATAACTCCTTAGCCTTTTGCACCGGTTTAGTATATAGGAAGCTAGAGTTGCCGCAGCATGATGGAAGAGTGGCTCAAGCCTGGAGGTGACTCGAGGCCTTCGTTAGCGACACACCACAAGTAGTTCACACTCCCGACTTTTCGAACACGTCACGTATCGAAGCCTCCAGGACCGCACCTCCCGTAGCTTCTCTACGCATCATCCACCGCGTATCGTAGCCTCCGGACCGCACCTCCATAGCTCCAACACGTATCATCCATCTCGATCTCTATGCGCCCAAGCATGAGCCCGACCATCTCGCATGACATCCTTGACCGCCGGACCTCGGATCTCCCATCCTAGTCCCGGTCCTCCTCGTCACCGACCATGACGCCTCCATGCTCATCCTGCACATGCAAAGACCGAAGAACATTCTTCCGGCACAAGTTCATCCTAACTTGACCAACATCAGTCCATATGCACACATGCCAACACACCTCGCATAACATCGATAAATAATATTATAAAATATACATCATCATAAATTAACCGCTGTCAATTATTCATCACCAAAATATCCTAGACCTAACCACATGTTCTAACAGCTTTGATCCGGCCAGATTCGATCTTGGACTTGTGGTGTCCTCCTTATGCGTTTCTGAATCTGTAACCATCAAAACAGTTTCATGGCTTGATGAGTGGTGGATGCTAGTCCTGTTGCTGTTGAAGCCATCAAGAGCTAAAGAACCTGCAAGGTAGTAAGATCGAGGTGGCCGACTAGAGGGGATGAATAGGCGGTCTTAAAAATTCTCTACAAATTATTTCTAATTAATTCAAGAGCTTTTCTATTTGCCTAAAACAAGTATATAATGCGGAAGCGTAAATCAATTTGGTTTAGCTCAAATAGTGCCTACAACAAGAAAAACGCCTAAGGCACCAAATTCTATCCTAGGTATACAAACAATCAATTTAATTCTATGAATGTAAATAGGGAACAAAGAAACAAACCACAATTTGACACGGTCTCTTTTTACCGTGGTGTTCGGAGAGTTGCCGCTCTCCCCTAATCCACATTGAGGTTAGCCCAAACAAATCAGACCGGCTCCACGAATTAAACCGAAACACATCAATCCACTAGTTGTAGCTCTTTCCCGCTCCGGGTAGGTGAGCTCCGACCTTCACAACTTTGCCGGGCCTTCTCACAAGCTTCTTGAGAAGATCACCGCGCACGACACCTCGAACGCCGTCTAGAAGTCGGTAAACTCCAAGAGTAATAAGCCAAGCCCCTCGCTTGACTCTCACCACGTGCAACAGATGCACAAACTCGATGGACACAAAGTCCTCACCTAGAGGCAACACATGCACTCTAGTCCTCTTCTCCTTCTCACAAAGTGCAACACATGCACAATTGGTGGAGAACCTCAAACTAGCTCAAAGGTTCATAAATGAATGCTCAAGAACTTCTCCAACTGGCCTCAAGGGGGTATAAATACCCCACACCAAAAAACTAGTCGTTGGAGCAAAAGTCTTGAAAAATCAGGACGAGCGGAACTACCGCCGGCCAACGGCCGGTAGTACCGCTCCACTGACGCTACCGTATGTGGCTATATCAGAGCTTCTGAACTAGCCGTTACACAGTCGGCGCGGTAGTACCGCCGTTCATTTTGCCGGTAGTACCGCAAAGTCGGCGCGGTACTTCCGCTCGAGTCGAGCCCAAACTTGGCGCTCTCTGAAAAAAAGGCTTCGCTCGGGATTCGGAGCTTCCGGGAGCCGGTAGTACCGCGCAACACATGCCGGTACTTCCGCTCACCGGTAGTACCGCTCAAATAGAGCCGGTACTTCCGATTTTTTCTGAGCAGTGCAGATATCTCAACAGATTTTGCAAAATATATTTGCAAACTACGATATCATGCACACAAGGATCACACATGATTTTCAATAAGTTGAAAAACATATTTGCACACTTTTAAAATCATGATGCAAAAATTAAATATGAGCTACAACCATTTGCAAAACACATTTGCAAATCTAAGCCTCATATTACAAAGAATAGAAACATGGACTTCAAGCACTTGCAAAACATGTTCGCAATGCATAGTTCCATGTTACAAAGATGTTCAACACATGAGCTTCAACTATTTGCAAAACACATTCGCAAATATAAGTCTCATGTCAATTTGAGCTAGCGAGGTGAGGATGAGCCATCAACACATGATGAGACTCAAACTACTAGACATGACCCCTCTTAATAGTACGATAACCTATACTAGCAATCCGGTCTTCCAACCAAACACCAAGACCGGTAAAAGACTAGGAACACATACTTAGCCCTAGCTAGTCATACCTTTGCCTTGGGTCATCATCTTGATATGCACTAACACATAATGCATCTTTCACATCAACTCCATCAACACATGATGGTCTTTGCTTGATCAACATATGATCACCTTGATGGCCTTCAACACGTGAAGCCTTCATCTTCTTGATAGCATTCAACTCATGGATCTATCTTCTTCCCGCGTCTTGACTTGATGATCTTTAACATATGAAGTCATCTCAAGTCATCCTCATTTGTGGAACCTAACATATTCATCCAACTCATGGAAACCGTTAGTCCACAAAATAATTGTCATCAATTACCAAACTTTACCATTAACACATAATGGAGGAACAAGATTCAACATTCCCCTTTTGGTAATTCGTGACAATCTCCATAAATCATGAGATATAAAAATTCATTTACGAGTATACAACTTGTACCCAACAATTTTTATACTCTAAAATAAGCACAAAGCTTACTTATCCGGTTGTCATTTAACTATTCAACCATTAACATATAATGGAGAAGTTAGTTGACAACCCGATTGCACGTGAGCATATATGAACTACACAAGTTATATATACCCAACAATATATTTTAAAGTAAAGAACACAAATATGCATATTTAGATAAGCATGGATCATTACTTGTGAAGCTCCAAAACATATAAAGAGCTCCCTCTAAATGTGTGCATACAAGTGTGTATATTAAATACATATGCACATATTCATTTTGAACAATTTGTGGAGTTCAATCTATATTTTGGATCTAAGAAATGCAATAATATATGAGAGAATAATTTCGATTGCATACCTCTTTGATTTCACCTTTCCATCCAAATGATACTAATCATAAATAAACTTAAACAAACATATTAGTCTCATATATGCATTTGTCAATATCACTAAAACAGCATAGTGGTATATGATATTATCATTAAAATCATATTATGATATTTGTCATTAACACCAAAATTAACTTAACCGGAACTTGATCTTTCAAAGGCTGCAAGTCAGTGAAGCTTAGTCGTGCGTGTAGGTTTTGATCATTGTCCAACATGATGCATTATTTGGAAGGACTGCGTCCGAATTATCACTTCATTGTTCATGGACACCACTGAAAGTGTTGTGACGATTAAGACACTCCACCTACTAAATATCGGAAGGGATTTCCTCAAACAAAAAAAATTGAAAAGGAAAGGCCATTAATGAAATAGCAACGTGTTTCTGTCTACACCAGTTGATTCTTCACTTATTGAGATTCTTCTCAGAGTTGAGTTAGGATAAGATCGGAGCAGAGACGAAGCAGTCATACGAACGAAGAGTGTAACAGATGTCTCTGGTAGAGATAAATTATGATTACATATGTATACGTGTTTGATATCGTAACGATTAACATTACGTGATAATTAGAGAGGAGTAGAAAATAATTATGTGGTAAAGTATTGTATTGAAATGGATAACAGCTAAGAGGAATCAGTCAAGAATTATGTTTGTTGTTGAAGGTTGAAGCTGACGCAATTAAAAAAAATTAATTGCAGTCTACCTCTATTCCTCTCTACGGATTCTTACAAAGCGCTTTTATGGTGATGAAATTCTAGAATATATAGTGGTCGGAGACTGTATATAGATTTTTGTATTTTTTTAGTTCATTTGATATATTTAAAAATTAAAACAAATACTAAACAAAAATAGGTATTAAGACGAGCAATCACTGCTGCCTAGTGAGGAGACGACGGTGATTAAGCGGCTTAAGTACCTCCTCTAACTTTCTTCGCTTAATATTTGTTTGAATTTGTAAATATTTGAAATGACCTAAAAAAATTAGAAAAAATTTATGTCCAATCTGCCGACACAACATACTTGACAATGTAAGTTTTGGGTAATTTTATCCATTGTGAATATTGCTAAAAAATTCATAAATTTTTTATATTTTTATGAGTTTGTATATATAGCAAACAAACTCTAAAAATTATGAATTTTTATGTGAAACCTCGTGACACAATCATAGTTATTGTGTAAATTTTTGAAAATTTTATGTGATCTAAATTTACCACATTTAGTCGGATTAATTTACTCATTAATTTACGGCCGCTGAATTTAATCATGAATTTAATTCATGATTAAATTAATCCGAATAAATGTGAACAATTCGGAGCACATAAAATTCACAAAAAAATCATAAAAGCTATGACTGTGTCGGAAGGTTGTACATAAATTTTCATAATTTTTTGAGCTCATTTGTTATATTTAAAAATTCAAACAAACACTATACCAGAATAAATTAACTATTGCTATGGAACTATTTGGGTCAAAAGTCACGTCACTTTAGAATAACTCCTTAGCCTTTTGCACCGGTTTAGTATATAGGAAGCTAGAGTTGCCGCAGCATGATGGAAGAGTGGCTCAAGCCTGGAGGTGGACTCGAGGCCTTCGTTAGCGACACACCACAAGTAGTTCAAACTCCCGACTTTTCGAACGCGTCATGTATCGAAGCCTCCAGGACCGCACCTCCCGTAGCTTCTCTACGCATCATCCACCGCGTATCGTAGCCTCCGGACCGCACCTCCATAGCTCCAACACGTATCATCCATCTCTGATCTCTATGCGCCCCAAGCATGAGCCCGACCATCTAGCATGACATCCTTGACCGTCTGGACCTCAGATCTCTCCATCCTAGTCCCGGTCCTCCTCGTCACCGACCATGATCGCCTCCATGCTCATCCTGCACATGCAAAGACCAAAGAACATTCTTCCGACACAAGTTCATCCTAACTTGACCAACATCAGTCCATACGCACACATGCCAACACACCTCGCATAACATCGATAAAACAATATTATAAAATATACATCATCATAAATTAACCGCTGTCAATTATTCATCACCAAAATAACCTAGACCTAACCACATGGTCTAACAGCTTTGATCCGGCCAATTAGGGTAGGTAATTAAGCTGGCTAATTAGCTGGCTTAATCATCTGTCACCCCCTCATCAGACGGCAGGCAAACCTATCATCCCCCATCGGGCGGTAGGCTGCGGCAGCGCCGCGTGTCGCGTTGTGGGCGTTGCCGTCTGCCCACTGGACGGTACAAACGATATTTTTGTCAATACGGTGCACATATGACTATTTTTATAAATACGATGCGAAACAGTGTCAAATGTGATTTTAACTCGATAAAATTGATATAGTATCTACTATAATCAATTTATAATATTTATTTTCAAAATATATTATTTAAAAATTCATTACTATAGATAAGTCTAAAGAATGGAGCCACTAAGACGGAAGCTCGGTTGTATCAAATTGGCTAGCCATAAGTCGAAGTTGGTGTAAAATAGGAAGGCTTGAATAGTGATTTTTGGGAGTCAGTCAAGCCAAGCAACTGGTCGTGACGAGTCGCAACGCACGGATCTTTGACTGACTCCACCATATTATTAATTAATGTGGGACAGACATTGATTGATTTACTTTATCTTTCCTGTGGGACCAACATTGATCAAGAAAACATCGAAAATATAGGTAGGTTTTTCGAACTGTGGCTGATGGTTTTGGTTTTAACATAGATGTTTATATGAATGAATGAAATATCGATAAGTTGTTTTGAGAAAATTATTTCAATAGATCACTTTAAAAAAAGATAAAAAAACTATTCAATTCGTTTTGGGACCGTTAGATGGAGTTCATTCATTGGACGTTCAACCCCTAGTCACGTCTATTTATTTATTACATCATAAGCTCCTAATCGTCATCCCTTTAGGTTAGGGTATGAGACAACCTCTCTAAAAGGGTGCTTTAGATCCTGTTTTAAACAGTGATGGCTTTTGACTTTTTATCATGATTTATTCTTTCCTTTTTGTACTATTCGCAGAGATATAGTATTGTTTTTTTTATTTTTTTTAATTGAATATACCAGAATAAATTAACTATTGCTATAGAACTATTTTGGTCAAAAGTCACGTCACTTTAGAATAACTCCTTAGCCTTTTTGCACCGATTTAGTATACAGGAAGCTAGAGTTGCCGCAGCATGATGGAAGAGTGGCTCGAGCCTGGAGGTGGACTTGAGGCCGACACACCACAAGTAGTTGAGGCCCACGACTCCCATCTCTGTCTTGCTCATCACGCAACGCGCAGGCAGCGCCCCCATCCTCTAGCCACCAGGGCACCAAGAGGACGATCATCGTCCATGTGTCCCTTCTAGAATATTTTCCTGCCAATAAGACATAAAGATGCTAATGCAGCTTGTGTGAGTGATATCTCTGTCAACGAGTATTTTTGGTATGCCGTGATACCTGCTGATCACGTCTTACCTTGTATCACCGTAATAAAATAGATTATACTAGATATCTCATCACAGATAATTTATAAAGAATCGTCTGTATTATAATTATTACATACGATTTTACAAGCATGAACATTTGTGTTACTAGCGATGGCTCGAACCGTCTGTGATAATTCACTCACAGACGGTTATTAAAAAGAATTGTCTGTAATAATTGCAGCCGTTACGGACGATGTTTAATTAGAACCGTCTGTAATATTACCACAGACGGTTATTAATATAAACCGTCTATGATGACTTCTACTTTTTTTTAATCTTTATAAGAAGCGATTGGTCACACTGTTTGGCCATATATAAATTATACAAAAATGAAAAAGGATGAATTTGTATTTAGTATAAGAAGCGATTTTCTTAAATTTCTACTTTTTTAATCTTTATAAAAAAGATTACATAGCGTGTGTAACAATCAAATTTCTCTCGTTCCTTCTTATAGACGGTTGCTGTTAGTGCCGTTTTCCCGAGACCTCCCATGCCGTGCAGAACTACTACAGAGCGTGCCAACTCATCATCTCCTAGCCACTGTACAAGTGTTTGCTTGTTATCTTCAATCCCAACAAGATCTTCTTCACCAAGGGAACGTGAGATGCTTGCTAGTTCCTGTTGCGGTTTCGAATGTCCATCTAACAAAGAAAATCATGCATAACGCGAAGCTCCGTCATAACGCGACCCATTCTGCCTTGCCGCTTCGTTTCCGAGAGCGATGCCGATCTTTTTAATGGCTCTCGGAAGAATACACGGTCTCTGCCATTACGTTCTGGAACTGGCTATGGTGGCAGTGCCGGGCCTCTTAGTTTCGTATTTTCCTTGGTATCTATTCTAGCATGACCATCTGTGAAATTAATCAAGTGATGCGTTAATGCTACTAGCATAGCCGTATGTGTGAGGGATCACAGGAAGAATAGCCGGTCGACTATGCCGTTGCGCTGTTGTCAACACAAAGATTCCCGGACCATCTAGAGGAGATGCACAATAATGAGAATTCGACTGATGCTTCATGCTTGTTTCTGAAAATTTATTGCTTACTTGCTTGCAGTGTCTGGGCCGTTTACTTTTGTTTTGAGTGCGCCTCGTTGCGGGTGTATTTGCAAGAAAGCACAGTTACAATTGCATCATGCGTCTCACTCCTTAAATGAATGAAACGAACCCTCTTGCGTTTTCGAGAAAAAATATCATACGTCGACTAGAGATTACAGAGTAACAGAAACCCATGTGTGATTTTTACCAATATAAATAAAATCAGTAAAGTATATACTATAATTAACTAGTAGACACTATCTTGAAAAAATACTCTGTTTAAAAGCTAGTTACTGTAGAAAAGCCAAAAAACTAGTTCTTTTCAGTGGAACAAGGGGGATCACACCGAGGGCGGCGCACCGGCAAAGAAGTCTAAGAATTGGATCAAGGGGTGGAACATTTGGGGTCTCATGCATAAGAAGAGCAGCACCAGGGAATCTGAAGCTGACAGATCATTCTTGGAGTCATGGCCTGAGCTCCGTGCAAGGGGGTACAATGGGCAGATGCTCAGGTGCAATAGTCGCATGAGCGCGAGGAGGTCTTTCAGTGCTAGCGGCGCAGCAGTTGGCGCGAGCGGGAGGAGGAGGAATGTGGAAATGCATGTAAATGGCTTAGGGAGGACGAGGAGGGATGAGGTTACACTCGAGAGGAATTTGAATAGCTTACATGTTAGCATCATCACAGTCAATACTTTTCTTAGGCTGAGACGGGTCGCAAGTGAACTGGTGATTGTGTTGGGTTATACCTTACTTGGTCATTCCAACTGGGAGTGGAGTATATCATTTAACTTTACACCCTTTAATCTTGTATGAGATATGTATGTTTGTTTCTCGTCAATTGAATTCAAGATAGCAGGAGGCCAACAGAAAGGCACAAACATTCTGGCAGTGGTGCTGTACTCCACTTGGTATATATGGTTTTGCAACATGAGGGGCTCTTGAATCGAATGCTCTGAGCTCCATGGAGAAGTTCTTCTCCATACTGAGCAACATAAACTGCTTAATCATATTCTTGTTAATTCTGCCATTAATCTTGATTGCAGCATTTTTTTTGGCTCTTCTTTCATGTTTCATATCCTAGGTGGTAAAATGCCGAGGTGTATGTTTGCATATCTACTTGGTACATTGAGCCAGTGGCTTTTCTCAAACCTAAAAACTGGAACTATATGTTTGCATCACTAATTAAGCAGCAAAAAAATTAATTTTAACTAAACATTAGCCCACTTCAAATTTTCTTGCTCACTGGAGCAGTGTTTCATAGTCCGTTCCCGGACTGGTTCCTGCCGGTGGGCAAGAACTGATTTTTGACCGGTGGGAATCGGTTTAATCTCAGATGGTTTTGATATCCAGATTTTGAATTCAAATTTCGAAATAAGCTGGTTTTTACATTAAACAATATATCATATTGATTACATATTCAATTATTCTTTTCTTTTTGAAAATTTTACTTGGTACTCAGTTCTGTAGGTTTCATATAGATTTAAAATCTAAATTTGGAGTCTAAGTAAGTTCGCCGTTTTTTATGTTTTCCGGTTGCCGCTTCCCAATGCAAAATAAAACCATGCATTGGAGTCACTTAACCTCTACTGGAGCATATACCTTTGTGTATACGCATCATTACATCCATCTAGATAGCCGACCAGTTTTTCATTAATCACCGTGACGCAAAATTTCAGGATAGTTTCTGATTATAATACATGCGTCTTACGCAGACCAGGTTCATTTGGTTGGATGGCAGTAGTACAAAAGAAGAAAATGCAGCAGCAGATCACGGTGTTCCTTACCAGGTACTTGCATAAATATTATTATCTCATAACACTTTAGTATTTTATAACAGCAATCACTCAAATGTCTGACAGACACAACCGAAATATATAGGAACCACAATTCAGAAGCAGTCTAGCTAGTAGGAAACCTCGATTACACAAGTAACTGATGTTTAAAGGGCCAAAATACTTGGCTTCCTTTATTGAGCAAACAATTCAGAATCAAATGGCAAGCCTCGAAGAAGCAACTGCATGCGGCGTGCGTACTAATTAAACTGTCTTCATACGGACACACTGGTGCTTTGAGCAACTAAAAGAAGAGGACGATCATCCATGTGTGATGTGTCCTGCCAATGAGACATGAAAATGCTAATTAAAGCAACTTGTGTGTGTAATCTCATCTCTCCAGTCTCTACGATAAGGTGAGGAAGTAGCAGTCGAATGTAGTAGTATTTAGTGGGGAGTCGAGTGACTTATTACATCTCCAAAGCAGCCATCAGTCTCGGAGAGAATACCTCCACCGCATACCGCCAATTCTAGGACATTCTCGCAGCAACGTTAAGAAGTCAGGGGTGAGATATTTTTGTACTTTCAAAAATCGAAGTTTTAGATAGAAATAAAATTGTTCTCATGCATATATGCAATACTAAAGCTTATGGTTTGGTGAGATTTTCAGAAAGCTTCGCTTCTGATACAAGGATATATTTGCTTTGCTACTTTACAAAGAACTAATCCATGCGCTCTAAATCAAATGATAGTCTTTCTTCTTCTCTCTTCCTTCCTGCTATTAGTTTTCTCTTGATGGACAGAGACAACCTCTAATGTATATATACGTGTGATATGGCTTTTATAGCACATGAAAAGATGGCGTTCTCGGACGCTTGTTGCAAACAGCCGTATTGCCAGCCGCTGGCTTACAAACAGTCGCATACAAACGCGACCGCCCTGTGTTGCAGCCCTGTGAACAGCCTTTCGCATTACTGCGTGTAAACACGCTGCCAATCATGCATGCAACTGCTAGTGCAACTGCTTCTAATTTAACTTTATCTCTTCCGTGACGGCGCTGTCCACCAGAACAGTGCTGGGCCACGCCGTCGAGCGCTGTCCGATCCCTCCAGGGCCCACGGCCCGACGGACACGCCGAGGCCATCGGGCTTCGCCCACGACGTGTCCGGCTGCCAGGACACCTACCTAGGGAAGATTTATAATAGCCTCATAAATTAATGATTAGATCAAATTAGTGTTTCACCGAGGAGCCACAATTTAGAAGCAGTCTAGCAAGTTTGCCAACCATCTTTGGCAAGGTCACCTTGGTCACACAAGTAGCTGAGGTTTGAAGGGCCAAAGTACATGGCTTCCTTTATTCATCATCAAACGAGAACAGAAAAAAACGGCAAGCCTTGAAGAAGCAACTGCATGCAGCAAGTTGAATCAACCAATTTCTCAGCGAATAAGTGCCTCAGCTTCTTCAGTTTGGTGATCCCTCGTGGCAGCTCTCGTACGTCAGATCCAGAAATGTCCAAAGTCAACAAGTTGGAGAGCTTCTCGATAGACATGGGAAGGAGCTTCACCTTCGAATCACGCAGACCCAAATGGCGGAGATTGAAAAGATCTCCAATAGCATCAGGAACCTTCTCGATGGGTAGCCCACGTAACTCGAGTACTGACATATATCTGCACTTCTCCGCTATGAATGGCAGTAGAGTGGATGATGGCGTACTGCTGTCCAATGCGATGACAGATCGAAGGTGGTGTGCACTCGAAATTGACTCAGGAATACTGCCCTTCTTTACTTTGTGTATTACCAGACGACGTCCATCCTTCTCCTCGAGAGATTCACCCCCATATTTACCCTCCTCGTATGCAACACCAAAGCATTCTCTCCGACACAAATCGACCGCCAACTCACGCACGATGTCGTGCATCCGGAATGATTTTATCCTGCCAAAGTCGTTCTTCCAAACAAGTTGCAGCATGTTTCTGTGAACCAACTCCTTGAGATAGCCTTCCGCCACTTCCTCAATTGTGCTTTGACCCCTCCTCTCGATGAATCCCTCTGCTATCCACCACCGTACAAGCTTCTTCCTGTAGAAAAGATAGTCCTCTGGGAACAAGCTGCAGTATAGGAAGCAACTTTTCAGGTATGTGGGAAGGTAGATGAAGCTCAGATGCAAAACATTCCTTACGTGATCCAGCCTTGGATTATTATTTATCTCCCAGCTGAGCTGATCATGTATCCGCTTCCATTCATCTACGGTTTTGTCACGCCCAAACAAGAGACTGCCGATAGAGACAATTGCAAGAGGTAAGCCTTCACACCTGCCCACTATTTGCATTGACAAAGTCTGAAGTTCTGCAGGACACTCACGATCCGGAAAAGCCTTCTTGCAAAAGAGTTCCCATGACTCATCGTCTGATAAGGGCTCTAGTGTGAGTATCCTGTCTTGAAAAGCAAGGTGGGCTACGTCAGCAATCCGTGTCGTGATTATTATTCTGCTCCCCTTGAGATTTGAAGTGAGTGCTCCAAACAAGTCAGTGTATGCTTCTGGAGTCCAAACATCATCCAATGTAACCAGACACCTTTTCTGTTCCAAGAACTTCTTCAGTGCCTCTTGCATGGCTGCCGTGTCCATGGTGGCGATGTTACTTGGAACACTCTGTTTGTCTTTATCACTCTGTTTGTCTCTGGAAAGCTCGACGATCAATCGTCGAAGGACATCTTCTTTGGTGTAAGTCTGTGAGATGGAGACCCATGCGTGGCAATCAAATTTCTCTCGTTCCTTCCTACAGACGGTTGCTGCTAGTGTCGTTTTCCCGAGCCCTCCCATGCCGTGCAGAACTACTACAGAGCGTGCCAACTCATCATCTCCTAGCCACTGTACAAGTGTTTGCTTGTTATCTTCAATCCCAACAAGATCTTCTTCACCAAGGGAACGTGAGATGCTTGCTAGGTCCTGAGACCTCTTCACAATGTAACTGGAGTTGCTAGTATCACCGCTGTTTATCATCGGAACCCATCGCTCTTTCGTCTGAGAAAGATGTGCCAGGTTGGCCTCTGCTTCCTTCACCATGGAAGCTATCCTGTTTAATGAAAGCAGAGCTTTTGGTTGCTTGAACCCTTTCTTCAGGTAGAAGCGCCATCCGACATCACGTTCCCGACCAACAAGATACAAGTAGTCGTCCACCATGTCCTCGATCAGGTATGCTACCTTGCGCACCTCCTCCAACCAGCCTTCATACGCTTGACTGTTGCGGTTTCGAATGTCCATCTGGCAGAGAAAATCATGCATCACGCGAAGCTCCGACATAATGCGACCCATTCTGCCCTGGAGCTCTGTCAGTTGCGTCACATACTTTGCAAACTGAGCACCGGCTTGCTGTGTTGCTTCGTTTCCAAGAGCGATGCCGATCTTTTTAATGGCTAGGAGAATCACGGTCTCTGCCATTACTTTCCGAGAACTGGCTAATTAATTTGTCAGTGCTTGGTAACTTAATTCATTCCATATTTTCCTCGATATCTATCATAGAATGACCATCTGCGAAACGAAGCAAGCCAAAGATGTGTTAGTGCGTTCCGCCAGTTGCATCTCCCGAAACACTTTAGCTCGCCTAACCCCCTAAAACTCTTTTCCCATCTAACCCACATAATCAAACAAAACAATACTAAAGACAGGCAGGTCCACTAGAATCCCAATACACTTGGGATGTGTGTCAGATCTGGAAGAACTCTGCAATGAGGTCGGTTATTTTGTCTGAAGAACCTACCGATTCGCTCTATTCAGCTCCATTGTATCTGACGCTTGGGATTGGTTCTGCCTCTTGATGATGGTTTCTACGGCCCAGATCAGTTTGAGTTAATGTTAGTTATTATAGGTGTGAGTTAATTACTTAAAGTCTGTTAAAGGGTTCATTAAGAGAAAAGCTTGAATTAGTACTTATGTTTAATTGCTATCCTGTACTCCTTATGTTACCGTCGGAAGGACGGAGGGGAATATCATCTATCGATATTTTGCCTACCCTAGCCGTAACTTAGCTGTTCTTGTTCTTCTCGTTTTTCCCCTTTTGCGACCCTATCGAGCCCTCAGATCCCCTTCCTCTAGTCGGATTCCTCCCCGGGATCTGACAAAATTGGTATCAGAGCCTTCCATCCTTGGCGGACGAGTCGGGAAGCTTCGGGTTCTCCGGAAAAATTCCTGATCTCCCTCAGGCTTTGGCGGCTGATCACATCGGTGCGGGTATAGGTTCCGGACCTTGCTCCGGGTAAAATCCCTAAGGCCTGTGTCGATCCGCAGGTAGATGACCAAATCCATGACGAGGAACGAAGCGGAGACATCGGAAATCACTGCTGTCAGGCAAGAAGCAATGGAAGCAAGCTACAAGGCGGATGTACTGCAACGACAGGTGGGAGATCTTCAGCAGCAGGTATCTGGTATGCAAGATCAGATGAATCGCATGGAGACTTTGTTGCAAGGGCTTGTTACCTCCCAGACGAGAGCGACCGAGCCTAGGCCGGCACAAGAATTTGCCCCATCGGGAGAGATGGAAATAGAGATGGCGAGAAGAATGGAAGATTTTAGGCAGGCTACCCTCAACAGCACCCAAGGGGTGGAGTTGATTGGCACGCCAGAAGGTAATCACAATCCACCATCTACTGGGTTTTCTGCAGTTGCAACGGGGTGGGAGCAAAATCCATTACCACACCCTTCCCTTGCTTCGCCCACCTTGAACCATTTCAACCCAGACCGTGAGTCAGCCTTCTCCAGACACTGGCCACATAACCCTAGGGATTACACTAGCCAACCAAATCAACAGTACCACACTAGACAGTGGAACCCCAACCCGGGCAACGAAAGAGTCCTTAGCTTTTACAAATCCATTGCTAAAGGGCCGAAGCTTGACTTTCCGAAATTTGATGGTGGGGGACCGCTGGAGTGGATCCGACAAAGTGAGACTTATTTTGCTATGGCTAATGTTCCAGATGAGGCTAAGTTTGATTTGGCTCAGATGTATATGGTTGGAAGAGCCGATAAATGGTTGAGGAGCACGGGACTACTTTGGAATCCACCTCCATGGTCTGAATTTTGTGCCATGATTTGTGATAGGTTTGCCCAACATAGTAGTTATGAGGTATTAGAAAACTTTCACTCAGTGAAACAGTATAATATGAATGTCTCTGATTATATAGATCGGTTTGAAGAACTTATGGCAGTGTACAAGAGTGAAAACCCAATGATGAACTCTCACTTTTTTGTCAAATGTTTTGTCAATGGATTGAGAAATGACATCAAGCATTTTCTGAAACCTTTGAAGCCACAGAATTTATGTGAGGCCTATTGGATGGCTAAAGATATGGAAAAGGGGTCGGGAGCAGTAGCAAAGAGAAACATTCAGAGCTCTGGTATGGGACAGAACAAAGGTTCATTCACTTTCACTAAGAACAAGCCGGCTCCCGAAACTAATATACCGAAGAAGGAGGTGTTACCTAAACCTTTTACCCCTGGGGTATGCAGATATTGTGGAGGCAAGTGGTTCTTGGGTCACAAGTGCAGACCATATCAACAGGTGAACTTGATGGCAGGGGAGAGTGAGGAAGCAACTCCAGCTAATCCAGAGCAAGAAGAAGCACTAGTTGAAAGCCCAGAAGAACCTACCTCTCACTCTGATGCAGAAGAACATTTGATGCAGATATCTCTTCAAGCTGTTAGTGGACAGATCGGGATAACCACATATACACTAGAAGTTACTATTGGGGGAAAACAAGGTATTGCCTTGATTGACAGTGGGAGCTCTCACACCTTCATTGATTTGACATTTGCTACCAAGACTTCTTGCAAAATCAGAGTGATGCCTTTACAAAAGGTAACTGTAGCAGGTGGCGGAATTCTGTTGACGGGCTCTTGCATAACCGATACAGATTATTGCATTCGTGGGGAGAAGTTTAACAATTCTTTCCAAGTGCTGCCCCTAAAGGGATATGATGTGGTATTGGGCTGTGATTGGTTATATCAGCACAGTCCCGTGAGTCTGGACTTGAAGACAAGGAAGTTCGTCATCAGGAAGGATGGAACAACTGAGGTAACTTTTGTGGATCCACCTTTAACCCCTATGGTACAATTGGTCAGTTCTAAAGGGTATGAGAAGTTACTTAAAACAGAAATCTGTGGATATTTGATTGATTTTCAACCCCAAAAGTCTTCTGAGGAAGCCACCTTCAAGAGTCCATTACTTCAATCCCTGTTGGACTCATATACAGATTTGTTTCAAGACCCCCATGAGTTACCACCTGAGAGGGAGTGTGACCACTCCATACCTCTAAAAGAAGGACAAGACCCACCCAACATCAGACCTTACCGAGTACCCCATCAATTAAAGGTAGAAATGGAAAGGATCCAAAAGCTGTTGGATTCTTCGTCATTAGGCCGAGTACCACCCTTTGCTTCACCTGCTATCCTAGTAAGAAAGAAGGATGGGACTTGGAGACTATGTGTGGACTACCGAAAATTGAATGCCATTACAGTTAAGAACAAATATCCTATTCCGGTTATTGAGGACCTCCTAGATGAGCTACATGGAGCCAAAATCTTCAGTAAGTTGGATTTGAAATCGGGGTACCACCAAATAAGAATGAAGCCTGAAGACGTGTACAAAACAGCTTTTAGAACCTATCTGGGACATTTTGAATATCGGTTATGCCCTTCGGGTTAACCAATGCTCCTGCTACCTTTCAATCTCTGATGAACACTGTTTTTGCCAGGTATCTGAGGAAGTTTATATTGGTTTTCTTCGATGACATACTTGTGTATAGCAGAACTGATGAGGGGCACCTGCAACATTTGGCTATTGTATTGGACACTTTAAGACAGCAGAATTTGCATGCGAATCTTAGCAAATGTGTCTTTGCAGCGAGTCATATAGAGTACTTGGGGCACATCATTTCTGAGCAAGGAGTAGCAACCGACCCCAACAAGATAAGTGCTATTAAAGAATGGCCTAAACCTCTAAATGTGTCTCAATTAAGAAGCTTCTTGGGTATGTCAGGGTATTACAGAAGGTTCATTAAAAATTATGGGTTAATCTGCCGTCCTCTCCATGACATGCTAAAGAAAGAAGGGTTTAGCTGGGAAAAATCTCAGGATGAAGCTTTTGAAGAGTTAAAGGTTCAATTATCCACAGCCCCAGTGTTGGCATTACCGGACTTTTTGGCACCATTCATACTGGAAACAGACGCTTGTGGCAAAGGGATTGGTGCAGTCCTAATGCAAAAGGGGAGGCCAATCGCTTACTTCAGTAAAACTTTGGGAGTCAAATCTGCAGCCTTGTCTACCTATGAGAAGGAAGCTTTGGCAATAATAGAAGCATTGAAGAGATGGAGACATTACTTCTTGGGTACCCAGCTGGTAATTAAGACTGATCATCAAAGTCTTAAATTCATGTCGGAGCAGAAAATCGGTGAGGGAATCCAACACAAGCTATTGTTGCGACTACTCGAGTTCGATTATACCATCGAATACAAGAAGGTAAAGAAAACAGGGCTGCAGACGCCCTGTCAAGGAGAGGAATAGAATTGCAGGCCATAACCATGGCCATTCCTACTTGGGTAGAAACTATTGAGGGGAGTTATATTGCGGACTCTCGCTGCAGAGAGCTGCTGGAGCGCCTAACTTTGGCCGCAGACCCCGATTCTGGGTTCACTCTTCAAAATGGAGTGCTTCGGTACAAAGGGAGGATCTATGTGGGTGATAATTCAGAATTGAAGCAGAACATCATTCATTCCTTTCACTCCTCGGCAGTAGGAGGTCATTCGGGTATAGTGGCTACTTATCAAAGAATCAAGCAATTATTCTATTGGCCAGGCTTAAAAAGGGAAGTGCACACTTTTGTCCAGGATTGTCCCATCTGTCAGAGGTCAAAATCTGAACATTGCCACTACCCTGGTCTTCTGGAACCGCTACCAATTCCCGACATGGCCTGGACGCATATATCCATGGACTTCATAGAAGGTATGCCCAAATCACATGGGTATGAAGTGATCCTTGTGGTGGTGGACAGATTAACAAAATACGCTCACTTCATTCCTTTGGCCCACCCTTATTCTATTCAATCGGTTACCAAAGCTTTCATTGATAACATTTTTAAATTACATGGTTTTCCCTTGGTTATTGTCACTGACCGAGATCGCATCTTCACAAGCAAATTTTGGCAAGAACTCTTCAAATCTTTGAAAGTGGAGCTAAGGTTCAGTACGGCTTATCACCCGCAAACAGACGGCCAAACCGAACGTGTCAACCAATGCTTGGAGACCTATCTTAGATGCATGGCGTTTCAAGAATCTAAGAAATGGGTAGCATGGCTTGCACTCGCTGAATGGTGGTACAACACATCATTTCACACTTCACTCAAGGTATCGCCATTTCAAGCTTTGTATGGCTTTCCCCCTCCAATGATACATGAAGTAGCCATTCCTGGTCCTAGAGAAGGAGAAGTCCAGGACTTTCTGCAAGAAAAACAGAATATGCTCAAGAGGTTAAAGAGAATTTAGCTCGAGCTCGTCTCGAATGAAAAGTATGCCGATCAAAACCGTATTGAAAGACAGTTTGCTGTTGGAGATATGGTGTATTTGAAGTTACAGCCATACAGAGTTTCAGCGTTTGGTCTCAAACAAGTCCTAAAACTAACTAGCCGATTCTATGGGCCATTTAGAATTATGCAAAAGGTGGGGAATGTCGCTTACAAGCTTCAATTACCTGAAGGTGTGGGAATCCATCCAGTGTTTCATGTCAGTCAACTCAAACGCCATTGTGGTCCGAAGGCTATTCCCAGCCCAGACCTTCCACTTGTTGGTGATGATGGCAAGATTAAAACAGAGCCCCATATGGTGTTGGAGACCAGGGCATTGCCCAGACGGGATAAACTTGTTACACAGTGGCTAGTTCAATGGGAAAATTTGTCTCCAGATGATGCCTCATGGGAGGATGCAGATTTCATTAAAGGTACCTTCCCTGCATTCTATTCTCAGACCATTCGTTCTTGGTTCCCTGATTCTAATACTTGAGGACAAGTATGTTGCCAAGGGGGAGAAATTGTCAGATCTGGAAGAACTCTGCAATGAGGTCGGTTATTTTGTCTGAAGAACCTACCGATTCGCTCTATTCACTCCATTGTATCGGCGCTTGGGATTGGTTCGCCTCTTGATGATGGTTTCACGGCCCGATCAGTTTGAGTTAATGTTAGTTATTATAGGTGTGAGTTAATTACTTAAAGTCTGTTAAAGGGTTCATTAAGAGAAAAGCTTGAATTAGTACTTATGTTTAATTGCTATCCTGTACTCCTTATGTTACCGTCGGAAGGACGGAGGGGAATATCATCTATCGATATTTTGTCTACCCTAGCCGTAACTTAGCTGTTCTTGTTCTTCTCGTTTTTCCCCTTTTGCGACCCTATCGAGCCCTCAGATCCCCTTCCTCTAGTCGGATTCCTCCCCGGGATCTGACAATGTGCTAAAGCCAACTGCAGCGAAGTCAATATTATTGTTAACCGACAAGAACGAGTGCTATCAACCAGGTAAAGAGAAGGCAGGGAATCTATATTGTTAACTGACAAGAACGAGTGCCTTCAACCACGTAAAGAGAAGGCGGGGAATCTATCTCAACATACGTACCAGCTCGCAGGCCTTGGTGAAACTACAGCCGTTACAGTCCTTTTTCCTGAAGAAGTCCTTATTGTGCTCTTGGTGCTGGAAGAATTCCAAAACCTTAATAGTATACTGCTCTTTAACAACCAAAAAAGAAATAGGAGGAAAGGGTTGATAAATATGCCATCGATCGTTAAAGATGCGACGCATCTGCCTTCTAATGGTTTTTGTAGATCTTGATAGCAATAAGAGGGGAGTGAATGATTGCAGCGTTTAGTAAAAGCTATTTTTCTTATATGCTAATCACTAAGAGCACATAAAAACAACAAAGAAATAAGAAAAGAAATATTAAATTTTACCTCGCATGAAAACTCGCTGGACCGAAGATACGAAACCCAGCTTGTAACTTGGCTTCTCCTGAGCAGTGTGCTATTGCGCTTTACTTGGCCTAAGGCGATTAGGTGCTAGTACATTATTCTGGATGCGATGCCTTGAAGTACCACCTGATGTTAGATATGCTGACTTGAAAACATCACGTGATGGCTTTTGGTGCACCAATTGTGAAGAGCAGATGACAGACGGCACAGCAATTGTGAAGATGCTCGCTGGAGTATTGCCATCCACAGATCTTGCGTCTCCAGACGTGGATAACTTCGGTACACTGGAGTATTGCTCGCTGAAGAACCTGCGAGGCTGCAAGTCAGTGAAGCTTAGTCGTTGTGCGTGTAGGTTTTGATCATTGTCCAACATGATGCATTATTTGGAAGGACTACGCCCGAATTATCACTTCATTGTTCGTGGACACCACTGAAAGTGCTGTGACGATTAAGACACTCCACCTACTAAATATCGGAAGGGATTTCCTCAAACAAAAAAAAATCGAAAAGGAAAGGAAGGAATAACTTTGACAGAGCATCCATTAATGAAATAGCAACGTGTTTCTGTCTACACCAGCTGATTCTTCACTTATTGAGATTCTTCTCAGAGTTGAGTTAGGATAAGATCGGAGCAGGGACGAAGCAGTCATACGAACGAAGAGTGTAACAGATGTCTCTGGTAGAGATAAATTATGATTACATATGTTTACCTGTTTGATATCGTAACGGTTAACGTTAAGTGATAATTAAAGAGGAGTAGAAAATAATTATGTGGTGGAGTATTGTATTGAAATGGATAACAGCTAAGAGGAATCGATCAAGAATTATACTTGTTGTTGAAGGTTGAAGCAGAAAAGCTATGGTAGCAGAAGAATGTGTTTCTAAATCAATTGGAAATAAAGGTACCTGGATTAGAGAGTTTGAAAGATTTATATGCTTTCGACCGTGAATTTTCAAAACCATATTGAAAATGCAAAGATGGGAAAGGCTAGGACAAGTTCCATGTTCATGATGGGTTCTTATTTCATGCTAACAAATTATGTGTTCTAGATTTGTCCATGCATTTACTTTTATTGTAGAAATCTCATGTAGGTGAATTGATGGGACACTTTGGAGAACGGCGGGCTGTGGTGCGGCTGGCGCCGAAACGCCCGCGCCGACGCCGCCTTCGTCGCCATCGCCTCTCCCAAGACCCGGCCGCCGCCGTCGCCCGTGAGAGAAACGCCAGATCTAGAAAGACTGCGTCGCTCGCAGCCTCACGCACGGGGAGGAGACGAAACATCTCCCCCCTTATCTCCTCACACGGGTCACTGACAAGTGGACCCCACCAGTATTTCTTTTTTTTCCTTTTTCCAAATTAAAAAATTATCAAAATGCCCTTCAGACGTACATCCTTCTCCTCGAGAGATTCACCTCCATATTTAGCCTCCTTGTACGCAACACCAAAGCATTCTCTCCGACACAAATCTACCGCCAACTCACGTACGATATCATGCATCCGGAATGATTGGAGTGTTAAAGCTACGAATGTACATAACATACCTGATATCGATCTCAATGGTCAGATCACCAGAAATTAGTCTTGCAATCTCATGTGTAACCTGCAGCCACGCCCTCTGCAGTGTGGAGTTGCTCCGTGTTCTAGCTAAGCTAATCCAATTCGTACAAGACCACCATCGGTTGCTTGTCATCGTTACCTCCATATATATAACTGATCTGTGTTAGACTTAATCCTAGATCAAGCATGAACACAAAATAAGACTAAGTACGGAAGCGTCAAAAAACATACCCGAACTTGAAGAAGCCATGAAGATGATGGTCGGTAGATGTAGGAGGTGGCCGACGGTGGGGTAGAGGTGGTCGGCCGAGTCGGTGAAGGTGGACGGAGACGGACAAGGCTTCGGTCTTCGTTCACCTCAGCGCTAGCGTTAGATCGGGCGTGTCCGGGATTGTAGGAGGGAAAAACCAACCAGTCTCTCGCCCTGCCAAATCCCCTGTGTTTTTATAGCGCTGGGTGATCGGGACCGAACCAAAAATAGGAGTTGGTTGCCGCCTCCGATCAAGGCGCTAGAGTGGAGGAGTGCCTCCCTTAAATCTCGGATTTTTGTTAGCCGAGATCAACCCAACATTCTCCCCTTTGATCGTAAGGCTAACATCATAAGCCCATCCTTTGATAAAACAGCACACCAAGGCTATGTGTTGCATAGTTAATAATGTATCATACAACCTCAGTACCTATAGTGTACTAATTTTATCTTAGAATAGATATTCATTATACTTAATGGGAGTTAGTTCATTTTTAGGTCCTTTTATCCAGAATCAGAGGCTTTCCAGTAAACCCATGCCGGCAACATGATCACGAAAAATACTGGGTGGTAAGCCTTTAGTAAGCGGATCCGCAAGCATTAACTTAGTACTAATATACTTGATACTTATGGTTTGATCCTGGATTCTATCTTTCACAACATGATACTTAATGTCAATGTGTTTGACAGCACCACTTGACTTGTTGTTATTTGCATAAAGGACCGCGGGTTCATTATCGCAGTATAAAGTGAGTGGTTTAAAGATCATCTACCACTCTAAGTCCCGGATAAAATTCTTAAGTCATACTGACTGCCGGTAGCCTCATAACATGCCACAAACTCAGCTTGCATCGTTGAAGATGCCGTAAGGGTTTGTTTGGAGCTTTTCCACGAAATAGCTCCTCCTGCGAGTGTGAAGATATAACCTGACGTGGATTTCTTAGTATCAACACATCCCGCAAAATCTGAATCTGAATAACCAATAACATCAAGGCTATCAGAAGTCTTATATGTGAGCATGAAATACTTAGTGCCTTGCATATAACGCAATGTTTTCTTAACGGCTTTCCAGTGGTCTAATTCTAGATTTGACTGATGTCTGCCAAGCATCCCGGTTACAAAAGCTAAATTAGGGCGTGTACATACTTAAGCATACATAATGCTTCCGCAATGAAGCATAAGGAACCGACTTCATCGATCGGTTTCATATTGGTTCCTTGGACATTGAAATGTCTCAGACTTATCGCCCTTAACAATAGGAGCAGGCGAGCGAGCACTTATTCATATTGTATTTCTTTAGTACTCTGTCAACGTATGCATTCTGAGATAAACCTAATATTCCTTTAGACCTATCTCGGTGAATTTCAATGCCAAGAACATAAGAGGCATCATCGAGATCAAAATTGGATGAAAGGAATCTCTTGGTCTGCGAACAAGATATCCTTATCGCTGCTAGCCAATAAGATATCATCCACATAAAGTACTAAGATGGTGGATTTACTCCCCTTGAACTTAATATATATGCAGTTATCAACTTTACTTTCCATAAAATCGAAACTTCTTATGATTTTATCAAATTTGAGATACCACTGCCTCGACACCTATTTTAAGCCATAAATGGACTTCTTAAGTCGACATCCCATATGCTCCTTGCCTTCCACGACAAAACCTTCCGGTTGGGCATGTAAACATTTTCTTGCAAGTCGCCATTAAGAAATCTTTGTTTAGCATCCATCGATGCGACTCTAAATCATAATGAGCTACAAGTGCCATAACAATTCTGAATGAATCTTTAGTTGAGACGGAAGAAAAGACGTTATTATAGTTACTTCCCTCTCTTTGTGAGAAGCCTTTTGCTACAAGCCTTACTTTGAATCTTTCGATATTTCCCTTAGAGTCTTGTTTTATTTTGTAGACCCATTACAGCCTACTGTTTTGACTCCGTCAGGAATTTCTACTAAGTCTCATACATCATTAGTGCTTATAGACTTTAGTTCATCCTTCAATTTTAATTCTTAGGTTGTGCTGATTTTCAACTTCAGCCTTAAATATCTTGAATTTGTCGAGTGATTCAAAGCGATCTTTAATGGGGAAAAATAAAAACATAATGGGAGAAAACATTAGCGAATGTGATGAAAGAATCAAAAAACATCCACTGATGTCACAGGAAAAGGACTGCAAATATCAATATCATCAGTGAATATGATGAAATAATCAAACCATCCACTGTGAATTAATTCTAAGAGTCCTGTACTGTGAGTAGTTCCCTTCTTTATTTGTTTTATTTTCCTTTAATGTAATCAGTGCAGTGGTCTGAGTCAAAGAAATCTAAAAGGTGGAAAATTTCTTCTTTTAATGAGACGCTACATTCTCCCCCGCGAAATGTGGCCTAAAAGACAGTGCCACAGTTTCGAAGAAGTCTCATCATTAATCTAAAGATACAGGGAAATAATTAAGAGAGAGCATATAGACTTTTTCTTGTTTAAAAACAAGACCATCTCTTTAAATACATTTATTGTCTATAGAAATACATTAAAACTAAGAAAACATACACATTTTTTTTTTGAAAATGCCCTGGCTGTTTGCAGAAGTGGCATTCTCCCTATCTTTGGATGTTGCAGCGGAAGCAACATGAGGCTTCGGTGCATTGTGCACTCTAGGCCCCGATTTATCGGAGTTGGGGAAAAAAGTAGCTTCTTCGTAAGTTTGAAGTCCCCTTGGAACTTCCTTTTATGAGAGCCACCGATATTAAAAACAAAATCCTTCTTTTCTGTTCTTATTCTCTCTTCCTCCTGAACACATGGCGATCAAATCGCTCATGCTCCACTTTTCTTTCTGAGTGTTGTATTAATCTTGAATGCTGTATATTCAGAAGGGAGAGAGATCATTATGAAATGGACTAGAAAAACATCAGAAATTGCCATGTTCATCATCATCACGATATGCTATCTTATACTGCTGGACCCATCATATTTAGAAGTTTAAGAGCCTCTGAATTAAAGTACTGGCATAAATTTTAGTGGAGCCTTTGAATTTCTCCTTAATTGAAGCCATGTACTTCTTAGCATTTTTCGGAATTGGGGATTGCTCCCCTAATCCCGACTGAGATAGAGGTCTTCATGATCATAAGTGATAAGCGGTTAGACCGTTCCTTTTTTTTTAACAAAATTCTTCTCATCTTCGGTGGGAGGAACGGGAACGTCTACCCTTAAGGCATAGTCAAGGTTCAAAACACTAAGGACAACATGAATTCGTTCTCTCTACGAGGGAAAATTGTTCCCCGTGAGCTGCTTAATTTTATCAATAGTGGCGGTAAGGTTTGAAACATTAAGTGCTGAATTTTCAAATACAGGGCAAAAGAAAAAATAGAAACGTCATAAATATATATTGCATGTAATTAACCCTACGTTGGTCTGATTAATAACATGCAAAATAAATTACAGTTCAAATTCATATCACCGTTGGGCAGAAAATGAAAAGAACTTAATTATATATGGCAACATATGATTATAAACAACATTGGTCAGAGTATAATCATATGAATACATAATGCCAAATTTAAGCGTAAAATCTTAAAATTAAATATCTCGATGGCGACATATGATTATAAACAACGTTGGTCAGAATATAACCATATGCATACATAATGCCAAAGTTTGAACATAAAATCACAATATTTAAATTGGCGACATATGATTATAAACAACGTTGGTCAGAATATAACCATATGCTTACATAATGCCAAAATTAAGCATAAAATTTCAGAAATAAAATATCTCATTGGCGACATATGATTATAAACGACGTTGGTCGAATATAACCATATGTATACATAATGCCACAATTTAATCATAAAACTTTAAATTAAAATATTTAATTGGCGACATATGATTATAAACGACGTTGGTCGAATATAACCATATGTATACATAATGCCAAAAACTAAGCATAAATTCTCAAATTAAATATCTCGTTGGTTCAATTTTAAATTTGAGATTATTCATAACAATAACGTAATTATTCATCATAATTAGGGCCTCTGAAAAAATTAATTAAAACAGTGCATAATAATAAACTAAAACAAAATAAATGCACTGAAAATTAAAATTATAACAGTGAATAAAAAATAATGAAAAACAAAAGAAAATGCACTGAAATAATAATAATAATCTGCTGAAAAAAAAGCAAGAAGAAGGCGGCCTTGAGCGAGTGATGATGCCGGTCCGTGGCGTCCCGGCATCGGCGACACGGCGTCGGCGATGGCACCTCAACTCCGGTAAGTCTGCCATTCTCTTTTCCCTTTTTTTTTGTGTGTGTGCCGCCGCCAATCTAAATATTTCTTTGTGTTTGAGGGTTCGGACGGGGAGTTCTAGGGTTCAAGAGAGTCTACCGAAAATAAAAAAAATTCCTCTCCTTCTAATTGCTAGCCGATCCAAGTCCGGATAAAAATTCTAGGGTTCATGGAGATACTAGGGAAGCTCTGATACCAATGTTAGACTTAATCCTAGATCAAGCATGAACACAAAATAAGACTAAGTGCTTGAGCGTCAAAAACATACCGAACTTGAAGAAGCCATGAAGATGATGGTCGGTAGATGTAGGAGGTGGCCGACGGTGGGGTAGAGGTGGTCGGCCGAGTCGGTGAAGGTGGACGGAGACGGACAAGGCTTCGGTCTTCGTTCACCTCAGCGCTAGCGTTAGATCGGGCGTGTCCGGGATTGTAGGAGGGAAAAACCAACCAGTCTCTCGCCCTGCCAAATCCCCTGTGTTTTTATAGCGCTGGGTGATCGGGACCGAACCAAAAATAGGAGTTGGTTGCCGCCTCCGATCAAGGCGCTAGAGTGGAGGAGTGCCTCCCTTAAATCTCGGATTTTTGTTAGCCGAGATCAGCCCAACAATCTGATCTGCCTTCTGATGGCTTTGATCTGGCCAGATTCGATCTTGGGCTTGCGGTGTCCTCCTTGTGCGTTTCTGAATCTGTAACCATCAAAACAGTTTTATGGATTGGTGAGTGGTGGATGCTAGTCCTGTTGCTGTTGAAGCCATCAAGAACTGAAGAACCTGCAAGGCTAATCGTGGTGCGTGTAGGTCTTGATCGTTGTCCAACATGTGCATTATTCGAAAGGACTGCGCCCGAATTATCACTTCATTGTTCATGTACCCCATTGAAGGTACTATGTAGTGTTGTGTCGATTAAGACCCACTTATTTCAGCTTAAATTTCTGTCTTCTAACTTATTTTTCACTATTTTTAAATTTTGTTTTTCTGACTTTTTGGTTTTTTAAGATTTTTTTGCTGATTCTTTTTTCTGTATTCGTTTGCATTGTTTGTGATGAGCTAATCTGTTTTTTTCTATTTTTAAATTTTTTAAATTTAATTACACCGAATAAGTCACCATCAGGTACAAAATAATTTTAACTAGCTATATTGTAATTTTAACTGTAAGCTAGTTTATTTCAGTCCAACCGAGCGGCACCGAAGGCTAGTTCTGCAGGGCTCTCTGTTTTTGCTTTTTATTTTTGCTATAGTCAATAGCTTTTAAACGATACATCTTTTTGAGGTATGGTATATAAATCAAGTTCATTTATATCGGTCAAAATTGTATGTATTTATTTTTCTCTTCATACTGTATCTTATGAACAATCAGAATTTAAAAATCATATGACAAAAATCATAAATTACAGCACAAACAAATTCATGTAGGACATTCCACCTACGACAGATCGGAAGGAATTGAATAAAAAAAAGCCTCACACTCTCATGTGCTTGGTGGGAGAGCTAGCGACTGCTGTCTGCGTATGGCTGCATTGTACTACTTGTATTGCTCTAATGCAAAGTTTGCAAACGGTATAGCTCATCGTACGTCGCAGGAATGCACCGCCTGCTCGAAGGACCGCGTCCGATGTGCAATGCCGTGGTTACAATCTGCACATATTTTGTATTCAGCTTTTAGTTTTTTAGTTCTAATTCACTATTCTTTAATTTTGTCTGTTGGTATTTTAATGCTAATTTTAGTAAATGGAACAGAATGCAGTTTCTTCTGTAGATTATATATCTTTACTATTATAAAAGAAGGAGTTGGTGGTTGGTCCGGTCTCTCCCACCCCTTTCTCACAAAAGGCAGCGCTGATATGTGGCCCCAAAAGACCTGCACCGAATCTTTCCACCTTCTTTTCAAAATATCTTTCTTTCCGTGATTTAGTGGTTAAGGTGGATTTCATCTAGAATGCATTATAGAGTACATGCTGTATTTTTCATCCAATGCTTAATCTTGTACTAGCTGAATGCTCGTTGCTACGGATTTTAAAATTTTATCATACTATATATTCTGAAACTAACGGGTGGTAAAGTTTTTTAGAACATGCATACAAATATATTATAAAAATTTTTAAAATCCGTAGCAACGTACAAGCATTCAGCTAGTATGCTGTAAAAAGGCACGCGCACAGCTGCCCACACATATGTAAGATGGCACGAGAACAACAAGCACATGTGTTCATATGATTTCAAGGTGGTAAAAAAGGATGAGTTACGAACCACATGAATGTCTGAGCAACAATATCAGGACCTAACAGCAATCACACAAATGTATGACCGTCACAACCGAAATATATAGAAACCACAATTCGGAAGTAGTCTATCTAGTACGAAAAACAAGTAAGGGAAACCTTGATTACACAAGTAGCTGAGGTTTGAAGGGCCAAGATACTTGGCTTCCTTTATTCATCAAACGAGAACAAAAAAATGGCAAGCCTTGAAGAAGCAACTGCATGTAGCATGCGTACTAATTAAACTGTCTTCCTCCGGACGCCCTGGCGCTTTGAGAAACTAAAAGAAGAGGTCGATCCTCCATCTGTGACGTGTCCCCTCCCATGTAAAACATTATTTTCCTGCCAATGAGACATGAAGATGCTAATTAAAGCAACTCGTCAGTTACAGCCGAAAACAAATGAAAGTATAGCAATGTGAGCTGCGCTGTGCTGTCGGTGTAATGTGTTGGCGTTGCTATAAGACTACGATAACGTGAGCAAGTAGTAATCGAATAGTTGTTAGTGGGAGTTGAGTGACTTACATCTCCAAACCAGCCATCAATCTCGAAGAGTATACCAGAACGGCATATTCAAACCATGCAGCAACGTTAAGAACTCCGGGCTGATCTCGCGGAAGACTAGAAATTGGAGGGGCATGAGGAACTCGATGCCAGGTGGGACCTCCGTCATGCTGCTGAGGTTTACTAGCATTAGTCTTTCCAGGCTCGCCATGGCACCTTGTTGTATCTCGAGGCGCTTCAGGTCAGGCAGGTCAGTTAAGGAGAGTCTCTCCAGCTTGGGAAACCATCCGGTGAGAAATGCCAGCTGCTCTCCACTGTATGCTCTGGTCAAATTTAGCTCTGTCAGATTCGACAAGCGAGAGAGGCACGGCAGGGGGTCTTCTCTCAGCTGGGACAAATATAGACTCAACGAAACCAAATGGTGCCCTGCAGTTTGGAAGAGAGGACACTCCTCCAATGTCCCTTCCGCCAATCGTCCACTCAACTCTATTCTTTGAAGGCTAGGAGGGGGTGGGTTCAAACCATTCAACTGGAGAACCTCATCCTCATCACTTGCCGTAATATCCAAGCGGCACAAAATATGCATCTGAACTAGCGACTTACACAGGCGTTCGCAGTAGATTTTCTTCACATTCCATATCCTGATGCTTCTCAATTGCCACAGCTCCCCCAAATGTGTAACAGACTCATCCTGCGCTTCCAACCCTTGTAGTGTCTGTAGGTCTGTCAGGTTCTCAAGGCCCTTGGGGATGCATACACCACTACCCCATCGAAAACTTCGCGCAGATGAATCAATCCATTTCTCAGCAAATAAGTGCCTCAGCTTCTTCAGTTTGGTAATTCCTCTAGGCAGCTCTTGTATGCAAGATCTAAAAAGGTCTAGTGTCAACAAGTTGGAGAGCTTCTCAATAGACTTCGGAAGGATCTTCACCTTCGAACCACGCAGACCCAAATGGCGGAGATTGAAGAGATCTCCAATAGCATCAGGAACCTTCTCGATGGGTAGCCCATTTAACTCGAGCACTGACATATATCTGCACTTCTCCGCTATGAAGGGCATAAGAGTGGATGATGGCGTACTGCTGTCCAATGCGACGGCAGATCGAAGGTGGTGTGCACTCGAAATTGACTCAGGAATACTGCCCTTCTTTACTTTGTGTATTACCAGACGACGTCCATCCTTCTCCTTGAGAGATTCACCCCCATATTTACCCTCCTCGTATGCAACACCAAAGCATTCTCTCCGACACAAATCGACTGCCAACTCACGCACGATGTCGTGCATCCGGAATGATTTTATCCTGCCAAATTCATTCCTCCCAACAAGCTGCAGCATGTTTCTGTGAACCAACTCCTTTAGATAGCCTTCCGCCACTTCTTCAATTGTGCTTTGACCCCTCTTCTCGATGAACCCCTCTGCTATCCACAACCGTACAAGCTTTTGTTAGCATTAATCTAAATCTTAAAGCAAGAACATTAAGGCTTAATCCTAGATCAAGACATGAACACCTTAATAAACAAATGCGGAATCATGAGTACATACCCGAACCATTAGAAGTTGCCATGAAGGTGTTGTGGGGGTCGGTAGGTGAAGAGGACTGTAGTAGAGGTGGCCGGAGGTGGTCGCCGATGAGAAGAAGGTCGGCCGGTGTTGCTGTAGACGTGGACGGGATGAACAAGGCTTCGGTCTTCGTTCACCTTAGCACCCAAAACAATCGGACTACTTGGAGTTTTGAGGCCTAGACAACACGTTAATCATACGCCCCTGCCAAAACCCCCATTTTATATGGTGCTAGGTGACCGGGACCGCGAACCAAAGTCAGTTGGTAACCGCCTCCGATTAAGGCGCGAGGTGGAGGCGTGCCTCCCTGAAAACTCGGGCTCTGTTAGCCGAGATCAACCCAACAGCTTTTTCCTTCGGAAAAGATAGTCCTCTGGGAACAAGCTGCAGTATAGGAAACAACTTTTCAGGTATGTGGGAAGGTAGATGAAGCTCAGATGCAAAATATTCCTTACGTGATCCAGCCTTGGATTATTAATTATCTCCCAGCTGAGCTGATCATGTATTCGTCTCCATTCCTCTAAGGTCTTGTTACGCACAAACAAGAGACTGCCGATAGAGACAATGGCAAGAGGTAAGCCTTCACACCTGCCCACTATTTGCTCTGACAAAGTCTCAAGTTCTGCGGGACACTCATTCTCTGGAAAAGCCTTCTTACAAAAGAGTTCCCATGACTCATCCTCTGATAAGGGCTCTAGTGTTAGTATCCTCTGATCTGGGAAAGCAAGGTGGGCTACGTCAGCAATCCGTGTCGTGATTATTATTCTGCTCCCCTTGAGATTTGAAGTGAGTGCTCCAAGCAAGTCAGTGTATGCTTCTGGAGTCCAAACATCATCCAATGTAACCAGGTACCTTTTCTGTTCCAAGAACATCTTCAGTGCCTCTTGCATGGCTGTCATGTCCATGGTGGCAATGTTATTTGGAACACTCTGTTGGTCTCTATCACTCTGTTTGTCTCTGAAAAGCTCGACGATCAATCTTCTAAGGACATCTTCTCTGGTGTAAGTCTGTGAGATGGAGACCCATGCGTGACAATCAAATTTATCTCGTTCCTTCTTACAGACGGTTGCTGCTAGTGCCGTTTTCCCGAGCCCTCCCATGCCGTGCAGAACTACTACAGAGCGTGCCGACTCATCATCTCCTAGCCATTGTACAAGTGTTTGCTTGTTATCTTCAATCCCAACAAGATCTTCTTCACCAAGGGAACGTGAGATGCTTGCTAGTTTCTGGGACTTCCGCACAATGTAACTGGAGTTGCTAGTATCACCGTTGTTTATCGTCGGAACCCATCGGTCTTTCGTCTGGGATAGGTGTTCAAGGTCGGCCTCTGTTTCCTTCACCATGGATGCTATCCTGTTTAATGAAAGCAGAAGTGTTTGCTTGTTATCGTCGAAACCCATCGCTCTTTTGATCCCTCTCTTCAGGAAGGAGCTCCATCCGACATCGTGTTCCCGACAAACAAGATACAGATACTCATCCACCAAGTCCTCGGTAGCCTCATAATATGCCACAAACTCAGCTTGCATCGTTGAAGATGCCGTAAGGGTTTGTTTGGAGCTTTTCCACGAAAAAAACTCTTGGTGCGGGAAGAATTCCAAAACCTTATTAGTATACTGCTCTTTAACAACCAAAAAAGAAACATGCGGAAAGGGTTGATAAATATGCCATCGATCGTTAAAGATGCGACGCACCTGCCTTCTAATGGTGTTTTTGTAGGATGGTTGATAGCAATCAGAGGGAAGTGAATGATTACAGCGTTTAGTAGAAGCTATTTTTTTTATATGCTAATCACTAAGAGCACATAAAAAACAACAAAGAAATAAGAAAAGAGATATTAAATTTTACCTCGCATGAAAACTCGCTGGACCGAAGATACGAAACCCAGCTTGTAACTTGGCTTCTCTTGAGCAGTGTGCTATTGCGCTTTACTTGGCCTAAGGCAATTAGGTGCTAGTACATTATTCTGGATGCGATGCCTTGAAGTACCACCTGATGGCTTGATGTTAGATATGCTGACTTGAAAACATCGCGTGATGGCTTTTGGTGCTCGCTGGAGTATTGCTGTCACGTGTTTTTTACACTCCTGACTTTTCTAACGCGTTACGTGTCGAAGCCTCTAAGATCGCACCCCTGTAACTTCTCCACGCATCATCCACCACGTATCGTAGCCTCCGGACCGCACCTCCATAGCTCCAACACGTATCATCCATCTCTGATCTCTATACGCCCCAAGCATAATCCCGACCATCTCGCATGACATCCTTGACCGTCTGGACCTCAGATCTCCCCATCCTAGTCCCGGTCCTCCTCGTCACCGACCATGATCGCCTCCATGCTCATCATGCACATGCAAAGACCAAAGAACATTCTTCCGGCACAAGTTCATCCTAACTTGACCAACATCAGTCCATATGCACACATGCCAACACACCTCGCATAACATCGATAAATAATATTATAAAATATACATCATCATAAATTAACCGCTGTCAATTATTCATCACCAAAATAACCTAGACCTAACCACATGTTCTAACAGCTTTGATCCGGCCAGATTCGATCTTGGACTTGTGGTGTCCTCCTTGTCGTTTCGAATCGTAACCATCAAAGCGGTTTCATGGCTTGATGGTGGTGGATGCTAGTCTATTCTTTGTTGAAGCCATCAAGAGCTAAAGAACCTGCAAGGTAGTAAGATCGAGGTGGCCGACTAGAGGGGATGAATAGGCGGTCTTAAAAATTCTCTACATATTATTTCTAATTAATTCGAGAGCTTTTCTATTTGCCTAAAACAAGTATATAATGCGGAAGCGTAAATCAATTTGGTTTAGCTCAAATAGCGTCTACAACAAGAAAAACGCCTAAGGCACCAAATTCTATCCTAGGTATGCAAACAATCAATTTAATTCTATGAATGTAAATAGGGAACAAAGAAACAAACCATAATTTGACACGGTCTCTTTTTACCGTGGTGTTCGGAGAGTTGCCGCTCTCCCCTAATCCACATTGAGGTTAGCCCAAACAAATCGGACCGGCTCCACGAATTAAACCGAAACACCTCAATCCACTAGTGGTAGCTCTTTCCCGCTCTGGGTAGGTGAGCTCCGACCTTCGCAACTTTGCCGGGCCTTCTCACAAGCTTCTTGAGAAGATCACCGCGCACGACACCTCGAACGCCGTCTAGGAGTCGGTAAACTCCAAGAGTAATAAGCCAAGCCCCTCGCTTGACTCTCACCACGTGCAACAGATGCACAAACTCGATGGACACAAAGTCCTCACCTAGAGGCAACACATGCACTCTAGTCCTCTTCTCCCTTCTCACAAAGTGCAACACATGCACAATTGAGTGGAGAACCTCAAACTAGCTCAAATGTTCATAAATGAATGCTCCAGCAACTTCTCCAACTGGCCTCAAGGGGGTATAAATACCCCACACCAAAAAACTAGTCGTTGGAGCAAAAGTCCTGAAAAATCAGGACGAGCGGAACTACCGCCGGCCAACGACCGGTAGTACCGCTCCACTTCTAACGCGCTGTAACGGCTATATCAGAGCTTCTGAACTAGCCGTTACACGATCGGCCATGATAGTACCGCTGTTCATTTTACCGGTAGTACCGCAAAGTCGTGGTGTACTTCCGCTGAGTCGAGCCCAAACTTGGCGCTCTCTGGAAAAAAGGCTTCGCTCGGGATTCGGAGCTTCCGGGAGCCGGTAGTACCGCGCAACACATGCCGGTACTTCCGCTCACCGGTAGTACCGCTCAAATAGAGCCGGTACTTCCGATTTTTCCTGAGCAGTGCAGATATCTCAACAGATTTTGCAAAACATATTTGCAAACTACGATATCATGCACACAGGGATCACACATGATTTTCAATAAGTTGAAAAACACATTTGCACACTTTTAAAATCATGATGCAAAAATTAAATATGAGCTACAACCATTTGCAAAACACATTTGCAAATCTAAGCCTCATATTACAAAGAATAGAAACATGGACTTCAAGCACTTGCAAAACACGTTCGCAATGCATAGTTCCATGTTACAAAGATGTTCAACACATGAGCTTCAACTATTTGCAAAACACATTCGCAAATATAAGTCTCATGTCAATTTGAGCTAGCGAGGTGAGGATGAGCCATCAACACATGATGAGACTCAAACTACTAGACATGACCCCTCTTAATAGTACGATAACCTATACTAGCAATCCGGCCTTCCAACCAAACACCAAGACCGGTAAAAGACTAGGAACACATACTTAGCCCTAGCTAGTCATACCTTTGCCTTGGATCATCATCTTGATATGCACTAACACATAATGCATCTTTCACATCAACTCCATCAACACATGATGGTCTTTGCTTGATCAACATATGATCACCTTGATGGCCTTCAACACGTGAAGCCTTCATCTTCTTGATAGCATTCAACTCATGAATCTATCTTCTTCTCGCGTCTTGACTTGATGATCTTCAACATATGAAGTCATCCTCATTTGTGGAACCTAACATATTCATCCAACTCATGGAAACCGTTAGTCCACAAAATAATTGTCATCAATTACCAAACTTTACCATTAACACATAATGGAGGGACAAGATTCAACATTCCCCTTTTGGTAATTCGTGACAATCTCCATAAATCATGAGATATAAAAATTGATTTACGAGTATACAACTTGTACCCAACAATTTGTATACTCTAAAATAAGCACAAAGCTTACTTATCCGGTTGTCATTTAACTATTCAACCATTAACATATAATAGAGAAGTTAGTTGACAACCCGATTACACGTGAGCATATGTGAACTACACAAGTTATATATACCCAACAATATATTTCAAAGTAAAGAACACAAATATGCATATTTAGAGAAGCATGGATCATTACTTGTGAAGCTCCAAAACATATAAAGAGCTCCCTCTAAATGTGTGCATACAAGTGTGTATATTAAATACATATGCACATATTCATTTTGAACAATTTGTGGAGTTCAATCTATATTTTGGATCTAAGAAATGCACTAATATATGAGAGAATAATTTCGAATGCATACCTCTTTGATTTCACCTTTCCATCCAAATGATACTAATCATAAATAAACTTAAACAAACATATTAGTCTCATATATGCATTTGTCAATATCACTAAAACAGCATAGTGGTATATGATATTATCATTAAAATCATATTATGATATTTGTCATTAACACCAAAATTAACTTAACCGGAACTTGATCTTTCAAAGGCTGCAAGTCAGTGAAGCTTAGTCGTGCGTGTAGGTTTTGATCATTGTCCAACATGATGCATTATTTGGAAGGACTGCGTCCGAATTATCACTTCATTGTTCATGGACACCACTGAAAGTGTTGTGACGATTAAGACACTCCACCTACTAAATATTGGAAGGGATTTCCTCAAACAAAAAAAATTGAAAAGGAAAGGAAGGAATAACTTTGACAGAGCATCCATCAATGAAATAGCAACGTGTTTCTGTCTACACCAGTTGACTCTTCACTTATTGAGATTCTTCTAGAGTTGAGTTAGGATAAGATCGGAGCAGAGACGAAGCAGTCATACGAACGAAGAGTGTAACAGATGTCTCTGGTAGAGATAAATTATGATTACATATGTATACGTGTTTGATATCGTAACGATTAACATTATGTGATAATTAGAGAGGAGTAGAAAATAATTATGTGGTAAAGTATTGTATTGAAATGGATAACAGCTAAGAGGAATCAGTCAAGAATTATGTTTGTTGTTGAAGGTTGAAGCTGACGCAATTAAAAAAAGTTAATTGCAGTCTACCTCTATTCCTCTCTACGGATTCTTACAAAGCGCTTTTATGGTGATGAAATTCTAGAATATATAGTGGTCGGGAGACTGTATATAGATTTTTGTATTTTTTTAGTTCATTTGATATATTTAAAAATTGAAACAAATACTAAACAAAAAATAGGTAATTAAGAAAGCTTAATCACCTGCTGCCTAGTGAGGAGACGACAGGTGATTAAGCCGGCTTAAGTACCTCCTCTAACTTTCTTCGCTTAATATTTGTTTGAATTTGTAAATATTTGAAATGACCTAAAAAAAATTACAAAAAATTTATGTAGAGGAGTCTAGCCATATATAGAGGAGATTTTCACCCACTGGTAACATACGGGGGGCGTACACTCTCGTTATTCAGGATATTACACCTTGTCTGCGGTTATACAGTTGAGAACAGCGTTGTGTCTGACTATTGGGGAGTAATCGCCAACACCAATGCCATAACTTGCTAAATAAATTTTTTCTTTAATTACAATATCAAAACCTAACAGCAACCACACAAATGTCTGATAGTCACAACCGAGCCACAATTCAGAAGCAGTCTAGCCAGTAGGAAAATCAAGTACGGAAAGACTCGAAGAAGCAACTGCATGCAGCACGCGTACTACTTAAAGCAAATGTCTTCCTCCGGACGCACCTAAAAGAAGAGGACGATCCTCCGTGTGTGACGTGTCCCTCCCCTGTAAAACATCATTTTCCTGCCAACGAGACATGAAGATGCTAATTAAAGCAACATATATTGTACTCTACAGTCTCTAAGAGTACGATAACGTGAGTGACTTACATCCCGAAGAGAATACCACCACCGCACACCACCAATTCTAGAACATTCACGCAGCATCGTTAAGAACTCCGGGGTGATGTCGCGTAAGATTAGACATTGGAGGGGCATGAGGAACTCGATGCCAGGTGGGACCTCCGTCATGCTTCTGAGGTTGACTAGTTCTAATTCTTCCAGGCTCGCCATGGCACTTTGCTGTATCTCGAGCCGCTTCAGATTAGGCATGTCTGTTAACCAGAGAGTCTTCAGATTGGGAAACCACCCGGTGAGAAATGCCAGTTGCTCTCCGCTGTATGCTCTGGTCAACCATAGTTGCGTCAGACTTGACAACTGAGAGAGACATGGTAGGGGGTCTTCTCTTAGCTGGGACCAAAATAGTCTCAACGAATACAAATTCTGCCCAGGCGTAGATTGGAAGAGAGGACACTCCTCCAATCGTCCACCCAAACGTAGCTTTTGAAGGTTTGGAGGCAGGGGGATCAGACCATTCAACTGGAGAACCTCATTCTTATTACTTGCCGTAAGAGCTAAGTAGGACAAAAAACGCATCTGAGCTAGAGACTCGTAGAGGCGTTCACAGTAGATTCCCTTCACATTCCATATCCTGATGCTTCTCAGTTGCTTCAACTCCCCCAAATGTCTAACAGACTCATCCTGCGCTTCCAACGCTTGTAGTGTTTGTAGCTCTCTCAGGTTCTCGAGGCCCTTGGGGATGCATACACCAGTACCCCATCGAAAATTTCGCGCAGTTGGATCAATCAATTTCTCAGCGAATAGGTGCCTTAGCTTCTTCAGTTTGGTTATCCCTCGTGGCAGCTCCAGTATGTTAGAGTTAAAAAGGTCCAAAGTCAATAAGTTGGAGAGCTTCTCAATAGACTTCGGAAGGTGCTTCACCTTCGAATCACGCAGACCCAAATGGCGGAGATTAAAAAGATCTCCAATAGCATCAGGAACCTTCTCGATGGGTAGGCCACTTAACTCGAGTACTGACATATATCTGCACTTCTCCGCTATGAGGGGCAGTAGAGTGGATGACGGCATACTGCTGTCCAATGCAATGACAGATCGAAGCTGGTGTGCACTCAAAATTGACTCAGGAATACTGCCCTCCTTTAGTTTGTGTATTACCAGTCGACGTCCATCCTTCTCCTCGAGAGATTCATCCCCATATCTGTCCTCCTCGTATGCAACACCAAAGCATTCTCTCCAACACAAATCTACCGCCAACTCACGTACGATATCATGCATCTGGAATGATTTTATCCTGCCAAAGTGGTTCCTCTCAATAAGTTGCAGCATGTTTCTATGAACCAACTCCTTCAGATAGCCTTCCGCCACTTCCTCAACTGTGCTTTGACCCCTCTTCCCGATGAAACCCTCTGCTATCCACAACCGTACAAGCTCTTTCCTTTGGAAAAGATAGTCCTCTGGGAACAAGCTGCAGTATAGGAAACAACTTTTCAAGTACGTGGGAAGGTAGATGAAGCTCAGGTGCAAAACATTCCTTACGTGATCCAGCCTTGGATTGTTAATTATCTCCCAGCTGAGCTGATCACGTATTCGCTTCCATTCATCTACGGTCTTGTCACGCACAAATAAGAGACTGCCAATAGAGACAATGGCAAGAGGTAAGCCTTCACACCTGCCCACTATCTGCTCTGACAAAGTCTCAAGTTCTGCTGGACATTCATAGTCCGTATCTCTCGGAAAGGCATTTTTACAGAACAGCTCCCATGACTTCTCTCTTGGTAAAGTTTTCAGTGTTAGGACACGTCCATTGGAAGCAAGCTTGGCTGCATCACCTTCCCGTGTCGTGATTACCAGCCTACTTCCCTTGTTATTACAAACAAGTGCTCCAGAGAGGTCACTAAATGCTTCCGGAGTCCAAAGATCGTCCAATATGATCAAGTACCTCTTCTGCTCTAGAAAACTCTTCAGTGTCTCTTCAAGTTTTGTGGCATCCATGGTGGCAATGTCAGTTGGAACACCCACTTTATCTTTGAAAAGCTCCCGAATTAAGTTCCTCAGAACATCTTCTCTTAAATAAGTTTGAGAGATGGAGACCCAGGCGTGGCATTCAAAGTTTTCCACCGCCTTCTTGTAGACATTTGCAGCCAGAGCTGTTTTACCAAGCCCTCCCATCCCACGTAGTGCTATCACTGAGCGCTCCAACCCACCATCTTCCAGCCACTGCATCAGTACTTCCCTATCATCATCTACCCCGACAAGATCTTCGTCGCTGATGGAAAGTGAAGTGATTGCCAGATGCTGGGACCTCTCAACAATGTAACGTGAGTTATCACTAGCATTCCCACCGATGCCTGTGATCGAAACCCATCGGTCTTTGGCCTGAAACAGGTGCACAAGATTGGCCTCTGCTTCCTTAACCGACGAAGCTATCCTGTTTAGAGAGAGCAGGACATTCGGTCGCTTGCATCCTTTCTTCAGATAGGTGCCCCATCCGGTGTCATGTTTCCGACCAACAAGATGCATATACTCATCCACCATGTCCTCGATCCCATGTACGAGCATTCGCACCTCCTCCACCCAGACTTCGTATGTCTGGTGGTTGCGGTCGCGTACATCCATTCGACAAAGAAACTCATGCATCAACCGGAGCTCCCTCTTGATGCGGCCCATGCTACCTTGAAGCTCTGTTAGCTGTGTAATGAACTTTTGAACTGCGAACTGGCCTGGTTGATTGCTTCATTCCCTAGAGCAGTGCCAATCTTCTTCACAGCTAAAAGAATCACAGCCTCAGCCATTGCGCTTCGAGTTCGGGCAGGTAGATATATTGCACAGCAGGGTAGCCTGGGTACAATTCCTCAGGATTTCCTATAGCATAACCTAAAAAAGAAAAAAGAAAGGTACATTATGATAAAGAGTACCGTACTCACAGGTCACAAATAACAAATACCATATTTTGCAAGGAGATGTGCAACGTACGAGCTAAAAAAAACCCATACTTTGCAGATCTAAAAGGAAAACGATGAATGAATAAAATCATATAGCTGATTTCCCCCTTTTTAAACACAAAAAGATCCTGCGCTGAACCAAAAAAAAATGGGATCTGTACAAATAGGCTTTTCCCAAACTTACAGAAACTGGACATAGCAACATCTTGAGATTCAGATAAAGGATTGATGCATGAGTTTACTATTTCATTGATCACCCATCCAATTGGATTGCATTGCTTACTATTTCCTTTCAGCCTCGAAGCTGCTGCTGGGTTTCCTAAACAGATAGCTAGAGTTATTAACGTCACAGTACTATTAAGCATTCCTAGCCTCAGATGTATCTAAATGATGAAAAGTTGCGAATAAGTAGAGTGTTAAAGCTACGGGTGTACATAATAAACCTGATATCTATCCCAATGGTCAGATCTCTAGAAACTAGTCTTGCAATCTCATGGGTTTCTGAACCTGCAACCACGCCCTGTGGAGTCTGGAGTTGCTCCGTGTTCTAGCTAAGCTAATCTAAATTGGCTAATCTAACTGAATCCTCTCAGAGTAACCCCTAAAACTATTTTCCCATACTGTTGATCCATCAAACCCACATAATCAAACAAAACAATACTCAAGACAGGCAGGTCCATTAGAATTCCAATACACTTGGGCAGTGCTAAAGCCAACTGCAGCGAAGTCAATATTGTTAACTGACAAGAACGAGTGCCATCAACCAGGTAAAGAGAAGGCGGGGAATCTATCTCATACCAGCTCGCCAGACCTTGGTGAAACTACAGCCGTTACAAATTAAGAAGCTCTTGGCTCGTCCTTTTTCCTGAAGTCCTTATATATTGTGCTCTTGGTGCTGGAAGAATTCCAAAAACTTGTCAGTGTACTGCCCTTTAACAACCAAAAAATAAACAGGAGGAAAGGGTTCACAAATACGGAGTCGTTAAAGATGCGACGCACCTGCCTTCTAATGGCTTTGTTCCGGCCAGATTCTATCTTGGACTTGCGGTGTCCTCCTTGTGCGTTTCTGAATCTGTAACCATCAAAACAGTTTCATGGCTTGATAATTGGTGGATGCTAGTCCTGTTGCTGTTGAAGCCATCAAGAACTGAAGAACCTGCAAGGGTGCAAGTCAGTGAAGCTTAGTCGTGGTGCGTATAGGTCTCGACCATTGTCCAACATAATGCATTATTTGGAAGGACTGCGCCCAAATTATCACTTTGTTGTTCGTGGACCCCACTGAAGGTGCTATGTAGTGCTGTGACGATTAAGACATCCACCAATTAAAGATCGGAAGGGATTGCCTCGAACAAAATAATTCGAAAGGGAAAGGAAGGAATAACTTTGACAGAGCATCCAACAACGAAATAGCAACGTGTTTCTGTCTACACCAGCAGGCACCAGCTGATTCTTCACTTATTGAGATTCTTTTCAGAGTGGAGTTAGGATGAGCTCGGGGTAGAGATGATGCAACCGTAAGAAATAAATTCGGAGATATCATAGAGTATGACGGGTGTCTCCGGTAGAAATCAATGATGGTTGCATATATATATATATATATATATATATATATATATATATATATATATATATATATATATATATATATATATATATATATATATATATATATATATATATGTATGTATGTATGTATGTATGTATGTATGTATGTTTGAAGTTGCAACAATCAACATTAAGCGATAATTAGAGAAAAATAAAAAATAATTATATAGTAGAGTATTACATTGGAAGAGATAGCTGCTAAGAGGAATCGATCAAGAATTGTGCTTATCGTTGGAGGTTGAAACAGAAAAGTTATGGTGGCAAGAAGAGATAGAAGAGGTACGGTTTGGTTGGACAGCCGACATGTAAAAGAATATAAGTTAAGGTAGGTCGTCCATGGTGCGGTCAGACTGTTGTCCACCTCACAAACTAAAAACTTACAAGCTTTCATAAATTCAAATTTCAACTCGACATAATTACCAATTGTTCAGTACAAATAAATCATAGATATTCTCAATATTCTTCTACAAGCACTCTTGCAAATAAGTATAGTGTTAAAAACAGATAGCTAGAGTTATTAACGTCACAATAGCCCAACCAAAGAGGTTGCTTTTGGAAGCAGCTTTTTCAAAAACAGCTGCTTTTTCGTAGTATATTTTTGAAAGCTGTCTTGACTCTGCTTTTGACTTTTGGCTAAGCTTTTCGGTTTATGTATTACAACCATAGTTTTTTTGACTTTTTTACTGTAATTTTTAGTTAAAAATTTTGAATTCTAACTATTCACGACAAAGAGTTTGAAGAGAAATACTCGTATACATTCTTGACTGATATAGATAAAGTTGAGACAAAGCCACATTTGACATTATTTCGCACCGTATTTACTAAACTAGTCATATATAGAATGTATTTGAAAAATACCATACGCCGATCCGGTGACGTGACGGCGCCACGAGACGACGACGTGGCGATGCATGCCGGTGGGCGGGCACGCTGCCAAATGGCGAGGACT
The DNA here is from genome assembly GCA_036346245.1 of Bonia amplexicaulis. Lineage (NCBI taxonomy): Eukaryota > Viridiplantae > Streptophyta > Magnoliopsida > Poales > Poaceae > Bonia > Bonia amplexicaulis. The sequence goes on from JAYGGG010000269.1 coordinate 69,073, forward strand.
GACTGCTGCCCGGTGGTAGGATGGCAAGTAGGCCTATCGTCCGTTGAGGGTGCGGCAGGTGATTAAGCCCGCTGATTAGCCAGCTTAATTACCTATCCTAATTTTTTTATTTAGTATATTTTTTGAATTTCTAAATATAACAATTGAGGTCCAAAAATTATAAAAATTTACGTACAATCTCCCGACAAAACACACTTCATAGTGTAATTTTTTTAATAATTTTATTTATTGTGAATATTGCTCAACAACTCATAAAATTGCTATATTTGTATTAGTTTTTACATATAGCAAACAAGCTCCAAAAATTAAGAAATTTTATGTGAAGCCTTTTGACAAACCATAGTTATTTTCAAAAAAAATTGGAAATTTTATATGGTTCAAAATTGCCACGTTAATTCATGAATTTACGGTCGGTGAATTTAATCATGAATTTAATTCATAATTAAACTATCCCGGATAAACAAGAAAAATTTGGACAACATAAAATTTCTCAAAAATTACACAATAACTATGACTGTGTTGAGAAGCTTCTCATAAAATTTTATAATTTTTAGAGCTCGTTTACTATATATAAAAACTCATATAATTATTAACATTTTATGAATTTTTAAGCAACATTTTACGAAATTTTATGTGAAACCTTCTGACATAATCATAGTTACTGTGTAAATTTTTTTGGGTATTTTATGTGATCCAAAATTTTCACATTTATTCAGTTTAATATAATCATGAATTTACGGCCGACGAATTTAATCGTGAATTTAATTCATGATTAAATTAACCTGAATAAATGTGACAAATTTAGACAACATAAAATTTACAAAAAATTTACACAATAACTATGACTGTGTCGGAAAGCTTCACATAAAATTTCGTAACTTTTGAAACTCGTTTGCAATAGTTGAAATTATATAAATTTTTGAGCAACATTCGTAATGGATAAAATTACCAAAAAATTATACCGCGAGTTAAGTTGTGTTAGAAGGCTGTACTTAAATTTTTGTAATTTTTTAAGCTTATTTGGTATATTTAAAAAATAAAACAAACACTAAATAAAAAAAATTAGGATCTGTCGTCCCCTCACTAGACGGCAAGCAAGCCTGTCGTCCCCCCACCGGGCGATAGGCTGTGGCCGCACCATGTGTCACGTCGCGGGCGCTACCGCCAGCCTACGGACGGTAGAAGTGATATTTTTGTCAACACGGTATAGATATAACTATTTTTGTAAATATGATACGAAATAGTGCTAAATGTAACTTTAACTCGATTAAGTTGATATAGTATCTACTATAATCAATTTATAATATTTATTTTCAAAATATATTATTTAAAAATTCATTAATATAGATAAGTCTAAAGAATAGAGCCACTAAGACGGAAGCTCGGTTGTATCAAATTGGCTAGCCATAAGTCGAAGTTGGTGTAAAATAGGAAGGTTTGAATAGTGATTTTTGGGAGTCAGTCAAGCCAAGCAACTGGTCGTGACGTAATTTTTAGGGAGTCGCAACGCACGGAGCTGGTCACAGACATTGATTTATTAACTGACAGGAACGAGTGCCATCATCAACAGGTAAAGAGAAGGCTGGGAATCTATCTCAACATACATACCAGCTCGTCAGACCTGGGTGAAACTACAGCCGTTACAGTCCTTTTTTCCTGAAGAAGTCCTTATATATTGTGCTCTTGGTGCTGGAAGTTTTCCAAAAACTTATTAGTATACTGCTCTTTAACAACCAAAAAAGAAACAGGAGAAAAGGGTTGATAAATATGGCATCGATCGTTAAAGATGCGACGCACCTGCCTTCTAATGGCTTTGATCCGGCCAGATTCGATCTTTGGATTTGTGGTGTCCTCCTTGTGCGTTTCTGAAGCTATAACCATCGAAACAGTTTCATGGCTTGATGAATGGTGGATGCCAGTCCTGCTGCTGTTGAAGCCATCAAGAACTGAAGAACCTGCAAGCCTGCAAGTCAGTGAAGCTTAGTGTTGGTGCGTGTAGGTCTTGATCATTGTCCAACATGATGCATTATTTGAAAGGACTACGCCTGAATTATCACTTCATTGTTCATGGACCCCATTGAAGGTGCTATATAATGCTGTGACGATTAAGACATTCCACCTACAAAGATCGGAACGGATTGCCTCAAAAAAAAATCGAAAGGGAAATAAAGGAATAGCTTTGACAGAGCATCGATCCATCAATGAAATAGCAACGTGTTTCTGTCTACACCAGCAGGCACCAGCTGATTCTTCACTTATTGAGATTCTTTTCAGAGTGGAGTTAGGATGAGCTCGGGGTAGAGATGATGCAGAGCTATCAGAGAGTACGACGGATGTCTCTGGTAGAAATTAATGACGGTTGTATATGTATATATGTTTAATTGTGTAACAGTCAATATTAAGTGATAATTAGAGAGAAATAAAAAAATAACTATATAGTAGAGTATTATATTGAAAAAGATAGCTGCTAGAGGGGTCATCAATAATTGTGCTTATCGTTGAAGGTTGAAGTAGTAAAGTTATAATGACAAAAAAAGATAGAAAGGGTATGGTTTGGTTGGACAGCGGGCATGTGAAAGAAGATAAGTTAAGGTAGATTGTTCATGGTGCAATCAGACCGCTGTCCACCTGGCAAACTAACAAACTAAAAACTTACAAACTTTTATAAATTCAAATTTCAATTTGATATAATTATCAATTGTTCAGCACTAATGAATCATAGATATTTTCAACATTCTTCTACAAGCATTCTTGCAAATAAGTATACTGTTAAAAACAGATAGCTAGAGTTATTAACGTCACAATACTATTAAGCATTCCTGGCCTCAGATCTATCTAAACGATGAAAAGTTGCTAATAAACAGTGTTAAAAGCTATGGGTGTACGTATCATACCTGATATCGATCCCAAAGGTCAGGTATCCCGAAACTAGTCTTGCAATCTCACGTGTTTCTGAAGCTGCAACCTCTCCCCGTGAAGTGGAGTTGCTCCAAGTTCTAGCTAAGCTTTTCAGCTTATGCTTTATGGTCATAGTATTTTTGAGTTTTTTACTGTGATTTTTAGTTTAAAAAATTTAAATTCTAACTATTTGTGAGATAGAGTTTGGAGAGAAATACTCATATATATTTTTAATTGATACAGATAAAATTAATATAGTATGTACTATAACTAATTTATAAAAAATTAATAATATATTATTTAAAAATTAATTACTATAGATAATCTAAAGAATGAATCAACTAAGACAGACAGCTCGGTTGTTTCAGATTGGCTAGCTACAAGTTGTAGTTGGTGTAAACTAGGCAGGCTTGAATAGTGATTTTTGGGAGTCCAACTGTCGTGGCCGTGACGTAATGTGGACATTGATTGATTTATTGTATCTTTTCTGTGGGACCAACATTGATCAAGCAGACCAAGCCTTCCACGAAAACATCCTCCTCCCGTCTTAGAGCAAGTATAATAGGAGGCATTAGCGGTTGTATCTTGAGGTGGAGAGAGAGGAGGAGAGAGAGAGAGGTGGGTGTAAGTTTCTGACCAACAAGCACAAGAACCAATAAACTTTGTGAGAGGAAGGGTAGGTCATACTGACCGGTGTGGTCAGAATTCTTATATGAGTAAGGCGATAAGTGGTCAGAAGTGTCCATACTGACCGGTGAAGGTGTATTATTAGCCTTGCTCTTAGTGGCTCCATTCTCGTCCCGTCTCAGTTCACGTAAAAATAAAAGCTTTGCGCTGATAAGAAAACATCGAAAATATAGGTAGGTTTTTCGAACTGTGGCTGATGGTTCTGGTTTGAATCTTCCCGAGTCTATACGAGGAATTCATAATGTGTTTCATGCTTCTATGTTGAGAAAGTACTTAAGGGATCCGAAACAGAGATTGTTCTAGAACCATTGCCCTTAAGCAAGATCTCACCTTGAGTCCCGTCCGATTCGGATTCGGAGGAATCGGAGAGAGTGTTGAGGCACGAACGTTGAAGTATGTTAAAGTCCTATGGTCGCATCGATCGAGCGAAGCGGCGTGGGGTGGAATCTCGCATGCGCGAGATATACCCGAGTTGTTCTCCAGTGCACGAGTTACGATTGATTTCTATTTGACTCGATTGTTTTGTATAGATTATCAAGTTGCGAATCGGGATCGAATTACATTGAAAGGTAGAATGTAATACACGAAATTGGAGAAAGCCTAGCCCGGCCCATCCCACGCCCGTATAATAGAGAGAGAGCCATAGGAGAAGCCAAACCCGATATTTTGTAGGGACCCCAGTTTTACTATCCGAATTCTCGTGATTTATTGCACTATTCCACGGATCGGAGATAGTGCTCACGATACGTAAAATGAATATCAAATACATACCATGCGAAGCATAAATAAAATAGTAAACTTACACATGGACCGATTAGACCGAAATCGAGAAATTGCGGCGGAAGAGCGAAGCACACGGTGGGACCTTCGGGACATGCCCACAGCGTACCAAGCGGAGGATCGCGACCTAGCCCTTGACATCTTCATCTTCTTTACCATCAAGGCCAAAAATATTGCTGATGCGTAGTGATCCAATTCCTGATTCTGAATTTGTTATGAGAGCGAGTGTGAGCACACTAACCACCGTACTCCGCGAGCCAATACACAGAATGTAAGTAAATAGTATGCATGGCTAATCAAAGGAGTGGCTCGGGTTGTTTTATTTGCAAGAAATTACTTTTAGCATTATTCTTATTATTTAATTATGGTGTTATTATTGCTGTCTAAAACTCCGAACCGCGAGTGTCGTCACTTATCTAATCCACCGATCAAACAGTTTCCCTTGCATTGTCTAAAAACTGTATTAATCAAATCGGGTTTACCAACTCTCATATGAATTCAAATTTTTACCACCAATTCGTAGATCCAATCTCAGATTCATTATTTACCCATCTAATCAACTCCTCGGTCTAATAAAAATTCAGTATCCTCTAATTTAAATTCACCAATATCTTTTGTGTTCAAATTTATAATAATCCAATCATGTGATTACTATCCATCAACTTTTCACTTCTAAATTCTAACGATTATCCCACATAATTATCTTTTTAATCCATCGGAATCATCCATATCAAGGCTTTCTAACAATCCAATCCTTTCTATTATTGATCCAAAACCATAATTTGCTCTTCCAATAAATCCTCTTATTTACTGTTATCTATCTCTAACTAATTCACTAGTACAATCCCCCAACAAGAATAGCATTGATCAAGTTTATACTCCAATTATCATATCTCCAAATTTCCAACAATTCAATTCACCTATCTAGTATTTGATCAAATCCTATTAATCCCATTATCGCCAACATCTCCCAAGAATTTATATCAGATATCAGTGTCGTAATCCAGCAGTTACCTTTGCACTTCTCTAATTCTCCGAAAATCATTTAAATCATCTATCTAGCCTATATATTCATTTAAATTCCACCAACTTACTCCTCCCAGAATCCACACAATCGTTTCCTTTTTATGATCGACAAGAATCCTCCAACATCTATATGTGCTTACCACAAACAGTCATCTCCTTCTCTTATGACTCTATTTATTCTTCCTAACATTTTATTTTGTGAGAAACATTATCATTGTTTTAAGAATATAATACATAGAAAATTTTTCTGAGACCTAGCAATTTGAACAAAAATATAATGTGTAGGAGAATGCAATAACAATAACGATTCAGATTCCATCTACCGTTACATGGCATCTGCACCATATGCTTAATCCTTCAGCGTTATAGCCGCTTAATTTATCACTGGGGCGACTTGGTGTTGCTTACCCCTATATGGTAATATATCCGTTTGAGCTAGCTCGCGGAGGGGGTTAGCGAGGAGCTCCGGCCGTGAGGGGCTGCGGTGTCGCCCGGAGTGGCTGGGTGAAGGGTGGGCGGCGGCTGAAATGTGTTGCTGACGCCGAGAGGAAGATGATGGAGGTGTCGGTGGGTAGGAAGTCGCGGGAGATGGGTCGGCGGCGGCGGAAGCTTCGAGGCGCTCGGTCTTCGGCGAGCTACTGAGCCGGGAGCTCGAGACGAGGCCGGGGCAGTCTTGGTGTGGGGTGGGCTCTCGGCGTGGATCGACGGGGAGCTCGGTGGTCGGCCGCGGGGAAGAAGAAGTCCCGCCGGCGATTGAGGGGATCAGGGCTCGATTGCTCGGGTCAGGAGGGAGTGTGGGGCGTGGGAAGGGCGGTGAGGGCCTTGGGGTTCTTATAGGCGAGGCGGAGGAAGCGGCAGGCAACGACCGCGGCCGTCTTGTTGGCGTCAATGGTGGCGGCGGCAGGGAATCGGTGGCGCGTGACCTTCAGGCGCTTTTGTGCCGCGCCGCGAGGGCAGCGTTAGGGCGGCGGGCGCATGCTTGCAGGGAGGAAAATCGTGGCAAGGCGAGAGAGAGAGGAGTATGCACGCGAGAGAAGAAAGAAAGAAAGAAGAGGAGGAAGAAGCGGGTGGTGGGGGGAATGAAGGGAGCGGGGTGCAAGTTGGGCAATTTGGTGGGCGATCGGCTGACCTCCCCTTTCTTTTTCTTTTCTTTTTATTTTATTTTTATTTTCCTTATGTGTGTATGTATATATATATATATCATATTTCTTTATTTTATTATTCCTTTACATATATATATATATATATATATATATATATATATATATATATATATATGCATATATAGGCTTATTTGCATATATATGTTTCTACTTTATTCATACTTAGCATTTTTATTGAAATTCTAACAATAGGTTTCTCGAATTTTGGGGCCAAACTATATTCCTCTTTTACTGGATCATCTTTTTAGATTCGTAATTAAAATTTTAGTTTTCTATTATTTGCATAATCCCTTTTTGGCAATACAAACGTTTGGCTTTGCCTTTTATAAATTTAGTCAATTTTTGGAATCTCAACCAAAAGTTAAGAAACACCATCAAAATCCAAATTCTAATAAAATATATTGCAAAATAATTTAAGAGCATCGTATTTTCAGATTTAAAATTTCCAGGATGTTACATATTTTTGCTCCTCCCCGTGCTTATCTGCTGCTGCTCCCCACACGCGTTGTTGTCGCCCGTGCCTCGCCAACCCCGCGCCATTAACCCCCGAACACCGTCGCTCTGCCCTCACGCCGCCATGACTCCACTGCACTGCAGTTCCAGCCCAACCACCCCTCCAAACACTTCGCCTCACTCCCCGGTTGCTCCCGGCGGTACCGATCGGAGTCTAACCGCCTACATTGCCGCCGATCAGCTTCTTCGTCTTTGGTGATCCCCCGAGCCCCATTCCTCCATTTCTTCTTTAAAGTCCAATTACTCTTGCTGACTTATTCTCTTTTGTCTCCTGAACACGCTGGTGAACTCCTCCGGTCGAATGCGCCTCTCTCATGCCCTGGCGGCGAAGCTCGCCGTCGACCAAAAGGGGGCCACCGTGGCCAGCCTGCCAGAGAGTCCCCTAGCCCGAGCCACCGCCACCGTCGAGTTCCCCATCTCCCAGAGATGCTCCAGGCGCTGTCAATTTGCTCAGAGCGCCAGTAATGGCCTCTGGTGCTAGAAAATCGCCGCCGACTCCCCTTCGCCGTTCTTCGCCGTTGAGCCTCGGCGTTCGTTCCAAAACCCCAAAATGGATTCCCCACCTCTCAAGGAACCTCTCCCCACCTTCGGATCCCGCCGGACAGCACCGGTGGCGCCATTACGTTTTCGCCACCGCCCTCTGCCTCCCGGCGAGGACGACGGGCTGGAGGTAGACGACGGCGACGTGGACACATCCTCGTCGTCCATGTTTTTCGTTGCTGTCTGACCTCGGCCGTCGGATGGCCTCGCCCCGTGATCGTCCGATCCCACTAAAGATCTGCCTCCACAACCCTCGATCAGATCCTCCTCGCCGTCGTCCGATTCGACTTATTCCACCCGATCGAGCCGCGCTCCCGCCCATCTCCGCCGAGCGCCCGCCACGCGTCGGTCATCCACCCGTGTGGGCCACGCGGGCAGACGCATGATCTTGAGGCCGCCTTGTGGCGGCTGGTCGGCCGATACTATTCACTGATTTTCCTGAATTTATCAATTTCCAAAAATCCAGAAAATCCAAATAAATCCTAGAAAATCCCAAAAATTCCCAAATTTCACCACCTTGCTCATTTTAATTCCCTGAATCCATCTGTGGTCTCCAATTCACAAAATTCCTCTCCAGTAAAATCTAAAAATTCAAATAACCCTTCTCATTTTAATTTACTCCTTTTTGTAGATTATTTTCCCTCGCTTGATTAGACTCAAGCCGGACTTATGTTATTTTTTTGTGTTTGCGCTAGTGTCGGAGATTCCGGAAGTTTCGGTGCAGGACCAGGATTCGGGAGTTGCCGCCTACGAGATCGTCGAGATCGTCCAAATTCACGGCAAGTCGCAATCTTTGATCATGTTGAATCTCATGTTCATTAAATTATGTCTTTCTACTATTTGCACTATTGTTAGTTGAAAAATGTTAGTTTGTGTAAAATAAAATGTTTAGAATGACATGCTATTTTGATAAAACCTACCACCGATAAATGCCATGTTAAATTTGCAGTCGTTCCTTGTTAACCCAAGAAATAATTAAACTATTGTATAATCAATTGTAGGTTATATTTATATCATGCAAATCTTTACACTACTAAGGATGTGACCGTGGCCCGGTAGATTTGGAAAACCCGAAGCTAGGGTAGGGTGATATGGAACACCGTACCCTAGGTTGGTGGTGCCGATGTGCATATGTTAGGGTAAGAGCGTTGTGGGAAACCGCGAGACGGTCCTCGCCCACCGTTTACCCGGAGGTGGAGGTTGCGGACCTCATGAGAAAATATAAGGACTAAACCCTTGCGCTGAGCAAATAACATAGTGATCGCTCAACCACCGATGTTGACTTGTCAACCTTGGTTTAGTAGCTGCTCAAGCCAGAGTAGAACCCTGCGTGGGGAGTTGGTATGTGGGACGAAGAACCCATACGCAACAACGATAGGTCCCCATAACTCGGGCCTGGCGTTCCGTTTTGGCCTACGGATGCAGGGGTATGCAGATTTCGATCCTATCGGGTAGAGTGTAAGCAAAGGTGCGGCGGTGAAAGACCGGTTTCTTAACTTTCGATCATGAGGGTTAAGAATGCTTGTGGGTAAAGTTGAGCAACTCTGCAGAGTTAATTAAATGGTATTCGAATACGTCGTGCTCCCGGTTAATGGTGCTGTGTCAATTGGGTGATTTTCAGCTGCAAAGCATAAATAGTTTTCACAAGTGTTTTAACCTGGTTAGTTGGTAATTCAAACTTTGAAAACCCCCTGCGAACTTAAGGAGTAGTCTTGATTTTGATCTTCCAAAAGATTTATCAAATAAAACTGCATCCACCCAAGTAATAAACCAAATATACTCCCAACCTTTGATGATCCGTGCAAATAGTTAAGATAGGTTTCCTTTGTGGCTTGCTGAGTTGGTTAGCTCACGGCTTGTTGAACACTTCAGATGACCAAGATGCTGGTGAGGGTTGCTCTGTTGAGGAAGCCCCCGAGGAGTCGTCCTTCGACGAGGATCCATGGTTCTAGATCTCAGATGCGCTCGAGATTTCCTGGAGGTTCTTTTGTAATGTAATATATTTCGGGCTTGCACGCCCGCTGCTGTAAAACTGGGTTGTTAAACCTTATTTGGTAATATAAGTTGGTCTTTTGCTGTAAGCATATGATGATATACTCTTGCGCGACGTTCTATAACTGTTTATGCATGAATAGTTATGGGATGCCGTGTCCTCGTAGCACCCCTGGCAACGAGGATGTGACTGAAAGGTGAAATAACTGAATCCTCTCAAAGTAACCCCCTAAAACTCTTTTCCCGTACTGTTAATCCATCAAACCCACATAACAAAACAAAACAATACACTTGGGCTGTGCTAAAGCCAACAACAGCGAAGTCAATATTATTAACTGACAAGAACGAGTGCCATCAACAGGTAAAGAGAAGGCTGGGAATCTATCTCAACATACATACCAGCTCGTCAGACCTTGGTGAAACTACAGCCGTTACAGTCCTTTTTTCCTGAAGAAGTCCTTATATATTGTGCTCTTGGTGCTGGAAGAATTCCAAAACCTTATTAGTATACTGCTCTTTGACAACCAAAAAAGAAATAGGAGGAAAGGGTTGATAAATATGCCATCGATCGTTAAAGATGCGACGCACCTGCCTTCTAATAGTTTTTGTAGGATCGTTGATAGCAATCAGAGGGGAGTGAATGATTACAGCGCTTAACAGAAGCTATTTTTTTATATGCTAATCACTAAGAGCACATAAAAAAACAACAAAGAAATAAGAAAAGAAATATTAAATTTTACCTCGCATGAAAACTCCCTGAACCGAAGATACGAAATCCAGCTTGTAACTCGGCTTCTCCTGAGCAGTGTGCTATTGCAATTAGGTGCTAGAACATTATTCTGGATGCGATGCCTTGAAGCACCACCTGATGGCTTGATGTTAGATATGCTGACGGAAAACATCACGTGATGGCTTTTGGTGCACCAATTGTGAAGATGCAGATGACAGACCGCACAGCAATTGTGAAGATGCTCGCTGGAGTATTGCTGTCCACAGATGTTGCGCCTCCAGACGTGGATAACTTCGGTACACTGGCCGAGGAAAGAAAACGTCGTCTACAATTCCCCGCACGAACAAGGATGCAGGTGATCTGTTGTTAGTGAAGATTTCGGGGCCGGTGCAAAACACAGATCGAGGCAAAGACAAACAACGAATTCGCGAGACGCACGAGAACAGTCTCAGGACAAATTCGACGATGCGAGCCGCCACAAATTTTTGAAATAAATCTGTTATTTATTTCTGAATTATGGTGGCTATAAAGTGTTCTCTTAGCACCTCTAAATCTTAGCACGAAAATAATCTCTCCAAAAACCACAATTTCAATCACAATTTCTGTCTCCTTTTATGCAGCCTCCTACGAATCCTATTCGATTTCTACTTCAAATCCTAATCTTAATTCTAATCCAACTAGACATGGGCTTTTTTACCTCAACTAGGCTTTTGACCTACTAATTTTCAAGGGACCCGAAACCCTTCCTAACACGGGTTTTTCACACTCCCGACTTTTCTAACGCGTCACGTGTCGAAGCCTCCAGGACCGTACCTCCCGTAGTTTCTCCACGCATCATCCACCACGTGTCGTAGCCTCCGGACCGCACTTCCGTAGCTCCAACACGTATCATTCATCTCTGATCTCTATGCGTCCCAAGCATGAGTCCGACCATCTCGCATGACAACTTTGACCGCGTGCCGCTCCACCTACACCTTCCACAAGCGCATATGGGGATACCATGGTGATGCAACCATGAGGATCACTCTCAAATGGACACAAATCTCCATCGTGCTGCACATCGCGCAGGAGAACGACTGGAGGTAGTCCATCGTCGCCTCCCACCAGGGGGCGATGAGCCAGACGACCCATGCGAAGGCAAAGGATGGTACACCGAGCAAGAGCCTTCGAGCTGGTTGAGGGGAACCTATACAAACATGGCATCTGTGCCCCGCTTCTCTATGGAGTATAAATACAGCGCGAAGGTCCTTGGGCTCCGCACTAACTCTGTGGAGTATAAAGCATCGATACTGTTAGACCATGTGGTTAGGTCTAGGTTATTTTGGTGATGAATAATTGATAATGATTAATTTATAATGATGAATATTTGATAATATTATTTATCGATGTTATGCGAGGCGTGTTGGCGCATGTGTGTATGGATTAATGTTGGTCAAGTTTGGATGAACTTGTGCCGGAAGAATGTTCTTTGGTCTTTGTATGTGCAGAATGAGCATGGAGGTGATCATGGTCGGTGACGAGGAGGACCGGGACTAAGATAGGGAGATCTGAGGTCCAGACGGTCAAGGATGTCATGCGAGATGGTCGGGCTCATGCTTGGGGTGCATGGAGATCAGAGATAGATGATACGTGTTGGAGCTACGGAGGAGCGGTCCGGAGACTACGACACGTGGTGGATGATGTGTGGAGAAGCTACGGGAGGTGCGGTCCTGGAGGCTTCGACACGTGACGTGTTAGGAAAGTTGGAATTATGAAAAACCCGTATTAGAAAGGGTTTTTGGTCCTTTGGAAATTAGTGGACTAAAAGGCTAGTAGAGGTAAAAAGGCTTATGCCTAGTTGAATGAGTTGGATTAGGATTCTAAATAGAGTTTGAATATGACTCATATGAGGGTTGAGTTGGATTAGGATTTTAAGTAGAGTTTGAATAGGACTCATATGAGGGATGCGTTATATTATGATTTGAAGTAGAAATTGAATATGATTCGTAGGAAACTGCATAAAAGTGCAGTCGGCTGTACGTACAAAAAATCGTGTCGACCGATTTGAGCAGACGAAGTTTTTAGGATTGCTCGCTGAGACATTGGATTGAGAAATAAAAGGTGGTCGACGACGGCTTTTGGTTCGCGTTGGTTCTAATGAGTACTGGCGTGTAACGCCCCCGTTTCCGAGGGCGTGTACGGACACGGCAACCCGCAACTATTCACGCATGAACAGTTATGGAGTGCCGCGCAAGAGTATACCATTGCATGCTTACAACAAAAACCAGCATATATTTCACATATGGATTAACATCCAGAGTTTTGACAGCGGGGCGTGCAAGCCCAAAGTATAATTACATCACAAAAGCTCCGAATCCGCTGAGCGGCGAAGACCTCGACCACGGATCCTCGTCGAAGAAGAGGCCTCGGGGACTTCCTCAGCGGGAGACTTTCACCTTCGTCTTGATCTTCTAAAGATTTGATTAGCAAGCGTGAGCCAACAACCACTCGACAAACCGCAAAGGAACCCTTCCTTACTATATGCGGATTAACAAAGGGTGGAGTATCTGGGTTTATTACCTTTGAGTGGATGCGGTTTTATTTGTAAACCTTTTCGTAAAACTTGCCGACAAAACTACTTCTTAATCAACAGGGGTTTTCATGAAGAGTTAATTATCCATCTAACCGATTAAAACCTTGAAAACTACTTAGGCTTTATGGATGGGGTCACCCAAGTGGCATGACTCCATTAACCGGAGCACAGGCGTATCCGAATACCATTTATTTGACTCTGCGAGTTTGCTCAACTTTACCACACGATCCCTTAACTCCGCGACGAGTTAAGAAAGCCGGTCGTTTCTTTGCTCAAATCTTTATATAGGCTCTGCAGGTAGAATTCACTGATTCGGCACATGGAAACTCCCGTCCGCTTGAGTGAACCCTACCGTTATTAGGTATCCGCAGCACGGCACACCTAATTCCACTACTCAACCTCCTGACTCCTCAACACCAGTAGAGTTTCAATCGAGTTGAGCGACTACTAAACCGGTGTTGACAAGTCAACTCACGTGGTTGGCGATTGCTATGGCGGTTGCTCAAAGCATAAGGGTTTCGATCCTTATATTTTCACATGGCCCGCAACCTCTCCGGTCGCGACCACAACCTAGGGTAAGCGGTGGCGAAGACCCGACCGCGGTTTCCACAACGCTTTTACCCTTTTCAAGACACCGACACTCTCCGCCCTAGGGCACGGTGTCCCATACCACCCCACCCTAGGGTCGGGTTTTCAAATCTCATGGCCCGCACCCACGACCTTATCAGTAAAAGACTTTGCATGATAGTAATAACCTATAGTGATCTAGGGTAACACATAATTATTTCTAGGGTTACAAGGCATGGCTACAAATTGAATCGGGCATTTTCGGTGGTAGGACGTATCTATATCACATGTCATTCTAAACCTTTTTATTTTACTTTAAACTAGCATTTCACAACTAGTATAATGCAAATAATGTAATAACATATGTAAACATCATAGGGCACAATATGATCAAAGGATTTGCGACTTGCCGTGAGCTGGAATGATCTCGTGAGCTCGAACGCGGCAACACGGATCACGAGATTGTACTTGAGCTTAGGGATCTCGAAACTAGCGCAAACACATAAAATAAATAAGTCCTAGCTTGAGAATAATCAAGCAAGGAAAACAATCTATAAAAGAATTAAAAGAAATAAAATTGCATAAAATATCAAACAAAAGGGGTTCTTTGAATTTTTAAATTTTACTAGAGATGAATTTGGGAAAAAGGAGGTCACCACTGGGTTCAGAATAATGAAAGGAGCAAGGTGGTGAAATTTGGGAATTTTTTAGGATTTTCTGTGATTTTCTAGGATTTATTTGGGTTTTCTGGATTTTTGGAAAAGAATAAATTCTGGAAAATCGGAATGAGCGATGTTGGGCGGCCCACCGCATGCAGTCTGGCCTCGGCAGCTGCAGGCGCCATGCCCATCTTGTGTGTGCCCATGACGCTGCCGCCGCCTCCCGGCGGATGGCCGGCGCGTGGCAAAGGCGTCCGGTGGAGATGGCGTGTGGGCGGGCGGCTCGGATCTGCTGGGTTTATGAAGATCGGACGGTGAGAATAGAGGAGGCGGGCGGCGGTAAGGCGAGATCGGACGGGTGAGGCTGCGGTGTTTAAGAAGATCGGACGGCAGAAAAGAAATGCCATCCGACGACCGAAGTTTAAAGGATAACGGTTGGAGAACGGCGACGATGCGCCACGTCGTCGTCTTCAACCTCTCGCCGGGCGGAGGCAGCGAGGAAAGGAGGAGCCGCTCCCGACGGGCGAGGTCCCGGCGACCAAGGAGGGTACCACCGGCGGTCTCGGCGTGGGAACCCATTTCGGCCCTTGAAGGCCGGAGAACCACTAGGAAGGCAGGAGACCGAAGGGAGAAATGGCTTCCGGCGGTGAAGGAGGGTCTCGGCGATCGAGCCAAATCGGCGGTGGATTTATGGTCGATGGGTCTGGGGCTCACGTTGGTGGCGGTGGTCGGCTCGGAGGTCCCGGGTGGTAGCCACGGAGAGGTGTTCGGTGGCGGTGAGCTTGGTCTTGGAGCTCCACAGCGATCACTGGTCGGGAAGTGTGGTATTGTGATTAGGGAGTAGCAGAGGTGCTCGAGAGCAAAGAATCGAAGAATGAGGAGAGGGAGGAAGATCACTCACGGGGTCGCCGTGCGCAGGGAGGCGGACGAGCTGAGGCGATGGGAGCTCAATCTACTGCTCGGGAGGTTGCTAGGAGTGGTAGGAAGTGATTGAAGGCAGGCTGGGGAGCTCGGGAAGCAAAGGAGAGGTGGGGAGGCGAAGGGGTATTTATGCCCGCGAGAGAAGAAGGCGTGGAGGAGAAGGCTCGGGCGCCACGTGGGGAGTCGGTGGGAGGGCAGGGAGTTCTTGGGCGTCTCCTCCATGGGTGGGCGTCGTCCAAGGCAGCGGTGAGTGAAGCGGCGGGTACGGGCGCGAGGACGGCCACCGGAGCGGCATGGGCGTCGGGCGTCGCGCTGGAGAAGGGGGAGAAGCCACCGAGGTGGGGCCAAGGGAGGAAGTGGCGGCGCGGCGCGGGCGAGGCTCTTCGGACCGGGCGAGGCGCGGGGCTGCTGTCCGAGCGGGGGGCAAAGGCGGTGCGGGAGGCAGGCGCCAGCGTCAGGGGAGAAAGGAAAGGCGGCAGCGGAGGGAGGGCGGGCGGCGCGAGGGGGAAGCGGAAAGAGGAGGGGGGCGCCAGAGGAGGCGGAAATGGGCGAGGCGCCGGAGGGAGAAGGAAGGCGCTCGGCCGAAAGGGGAAAGCGCCTTTCGACCGGGATTTTCGAATTGGGAAAGTTTTCAAAAATTCACCAAAAATTCAGGAAAAATTCAGGAAAAATTTGGTTTGAAATTTTGGGGTCTTTCATGGCGGCTGTATGAAGTGCATCAGGACTTGATCGAGGCTGCATGCAGTGTTTTTTTCTCCGGCCGCAGCAAGGCGTGAAGAAAAAAAATAGCGTGTGGCGATGTCGCATGGAGGGATAAGAAAAAGACGAGCAGCGGCCGTGTTGCATTGATTGAAGAAAAAGGATATGAGACTTGATACGAGAGTATTGTGGCCATACGCATGAATTGAGCCAGCCGTGATTAGTGAGGTGATTAAGAAGGTAATTAGATAAGACTAATTAGATTTTTCTCTCTCTTGTTTTTAGCATTAAATCTTAAAGTTTATGATTCATGCATTCGTAGGGATAGAAATTGATTAGTGACTGGAGGAGGTGATTAGATAAGTAATTATGTGAGGCTAATTAAGGTCTTTGCATTACGTATACTTGATTGCATGCATGCATGTTCCTTGGAATCTGTTTGTTGGGTTGAGGTAAAAACGTGGTCTGCATGTATTGTTTTTCTCTGGTCGGACGTAGAGACTTTTGGTTCTAAAGTAATTAGCGATTAGTGCTAATTAATTTCTCATAGATTCTGCTTGCATGAGTTAGCTTTGGCCGAAAGTTTTTAGGGCCGGTTCTTATCTCGTCTTGAGGACTTTGATTAAGATTTATTCATAGATAAATAAAAACAAAGTATTGGCTCTTGGTTAGTATATCTGGTGATCTGTGTTTTTGTCTCATTGGCATGCATGCATGATTTGGCTCAAGACAAGATAAGATCAGAGCATAGAAGCGCACGCGAAGAAAACTGCTCGGTTATTTTTGTTTCCTGTTTTTGTTCTTTCTATTTTTCAGCTTATTCGATTAGAAGATAGAAATTTTAAGAAAAAGTTTTCACTGCAAATTACAATCATTCACTCCCCTCTGATTGCTATCAACGATCCTACAGATACCCTCATGCATCCCAGGCAACTCTACGGAGTATAAATAGAACACGGAGTCGATGGGCTCAGCGCCAACTATACAGAGTATAAATGGAGGCCCCATGCTAATTCTATCGAGTATAAATAGAGCGCAAAACCTCTAAGCTACGCACTAACTCTACGGAATATAAATAGAGCATGAAGGCAGAGTATAAATCGAGCGTTGAAGCCTTAGGTCCAATCCCGCAGAGTGCAAACAAACATGGTTTATAAATGGGAGAGGGCGATGGAGCATACACGAACCTCTCCACATCCTACCGATGACATATTCTGCCCTGGAGCTCTGTCAGCTGCGTCACATACTTTGCAAACTGAGCACCCGGCTTGCTTTGTTGCTTCGTTTCCCAGAGCGATGCCGATCTTTTTAATGGCTAGGAGAATCACGGTCTCTGCCATTACGTTCCGAGAACTGATTAATTAATCTATCAGTGCTGGGTAACATAGTTCATTCCATATTTACCGAGTATTTATTTTTCAGTTTTAGCAACAAGATGATAATTGATACTGGGATTCTTGAACATGTTGTTATATTCGATAGTTGGCACTTGGTGAAGATTTTGAGGCGTCGGCACATCAAAGTTGAAGCTATATGCTTCCAGGGCAATATTAAGGAATATATAATAGCGGAGCTGTTTTTCCTCAACCTTCAGTCACAATGACACCGTTCTCTTTCTAGCTTATGGTGGTTTTACTTGTCATGGAGTGAATGATTTCTGAATAGCAAGAGCGAGTGAGCAATCACATCTGAGAGAAGAACAGAATAGCAGATAAATCAAAATATCACTGAATAAACAATCACATCTCATGCCACGTAAAGCAAATAGCACATTTTGTGCGGAACAGATATATTCGTTGAAACGGTCATGAGGTCCATACCAGGTCCTACCTCTACAAATTTCTGCTCCATCAAAACTGTCATACCATGAGTGGATCAATCGTGTCGCATTTGCTTCAAAACATGAAAATTGACCACAGATAGAACAATTCGTGGCAAAAGATAAGTTTCCTAGAGCATATGGGAATCCTAATTTACTGAGCATGCTGCATATTTGCAGTACCTAACTGTTGAGAAACCGACGCTGACGACCAGTCCGATCGGGATCTCGCTTAGAACAAACGAATCAACCACGTAATCACGAATAATAGATGAACACAAAGAGATAGAGAACTCCTGGTCCGCTTTATTGCTTTCATGCGTGTGTATACAATGGGGGTTGGCTCTCTATTTATACTAGGTGGTGGGGTGCCCAATATGTCAGGACTCTCGGCCTATCCAGACTTTGAATCTACTAGGACTCTATCTGTAGGCCGGTTTCCTAACACTCCCTTGGGCACTCACCCAACATGCTCATGCCTCATCAAAACTCCATAAAACCCGGTGGGAAAATTTGGAGAAAGAGTACATAATACATGTGTTGCTGCGATGCATGAATTGCCTCATTAAAAACCTTGGTCGAGAAACTTCAGGAAAACTCGTCAAGGGAAAAAGAGTACAATCCACCCAACTTCATTCGGTCTTGGGACCTTGTTCCTTTGGGTACTCAATCTTCATGATCGAGATTTACTAACGGGCTTGAGAGAATTCTCCCACGATTCGCACTTCTCTAAGTCTCATCATTCTAATCCTCACACGCATCTTTCAAAGTTAGATGCGGAGTGACTTAGTGAACAAATCATCGATTTTCACAAGACTTAGTATGCAATACCTTTATCTCGTCCATCTTTGCAATTCATGAGCATAGAAGGACTTGGGGTTGATATGCTTTGTGAGATGACTCTTCACATAGCCCGCTTGCATTTGTACAACGCAGCTGAATTATCTTCATGGATAATTATGGGGTTTACACAATGTTCATCCCACATGACCGCTGGATGTGGTGAACTATTCGGTGAGCCAAGCGCTCTCGCAGACTTCATACAATGCTATAATTTCGAGTGGTTCGTCAAGTAGCTACAAGACTTTGCTTAGACGATTTTCGTGGAATTGCGGTTCCACCACACATGAATGCATAGCATATTTGTGACCTTGCGGTATGCGGGTTAGACAAGTACCAAAGATCGCATAGCCAATCAAGTTCAAGTCTTGATTCTTTCTATAGAACAATCCAAGGTGCTTACTTCCTTGGAGATATCGGAAGGTGTCCTTTATGCCCTACCAATGTCTTTTGGTGGGCTCAGCCGCACCTTGCTAACAAGTACACAACAATTGCAATGTCCGTTCTAGTGCAGTTTACTAAGTACATGGGTGCTACCATCGCACTCAAGTATGGGAATTCGGTCCCGGACTTCCTCCCCTCTTCCCTAGGTCGGAAGGATCTTTTCTTCAGAAGACCTTCCAATCATCGGTACTTTCGATGGGTATGCCTTCTCAAGCCAAACCTTTCTAGCACCTTCGGGTGTAGGTCGATCGATGTACCAAGATTCCTTCGGGACATGCTCAAGTCTGGTCCGAGCGAGAACTTGGTATTGTTCAAATCTTTCATTTCAAACTCTGACTCCAAGTAGGAGCTTGCTTCTTTTATACCTTCTGCTGTCCCGATGATATTTAGATCATCTACATACAAAGAGATTATACAGAATCCACTCTGGGATCGCCGTATAAATACACAAGGACAGTCTTCATTGTTTGTGTAGCCTTTCTTGCAGAAAGTAGTTCAAGCGATTATACCACATTCTTCCGAATGCTTCAATCCATCTGATGACTTTCGAGTTTCACATGTCTGATTTCTATTTGCTCTGTCTTGGTTCGGAGAGGTATTCCTTCGTGGATTTTCATATAAATCTCCAATCCAAGTTACCGTAAAGGTATACAATCACAACATCCATTAATTTCATTTCTAAGTTCAAGTTATCGCCATTGAGATCAAAATATATAAAGGTAATTCCACTCATGATGGGGAGTAGGTTTCTTCATAATCAACTTCGGACGTTGAGTGAAACCTTGTGCTACTAGCCTTGCTTTGTATCTCACTACTGTTTCTTTCATTTCTCTTCGAACAAATACCCACTTGTGCCCTACGGGTGCACATGGGGAGGTGTGTGCATACTGTCCCAAAACCTCTCTTTGTTCGAGATAGCAATTCGATTGCTATTGCCTTCTTTCAATCTTCCCAATCGATCTTTTCGACATTCATGACGATGCGTGCTCGGGATCAAGATCGATGATTGTGGCAATTTTCTTTGTGAAGTAGGTATCGATATTGGTCGTTGTCCTGCTCATGGACTCTCCCATGTGCACATAGTTTATAGCTATTTCTTCATGCGCCGCTTCTTCCGAGCGCTTGTTTTTCCGAGCTTCTCCTTGCACATCGCTTCTTCCAATTGCGGTGTCAAGTCCCTTTAGTTTTCGACCGATGTGTGCGCACACATCCATGCCGATGGGGATATTCGGATCCAAGATGTCCTTTTCCGAAGGTGTCATACTTGTGCGGTCTCAACTGCTCCCTTCTCATTTCGGGGACTTTAATGATCGGTGTGGTAAGTCCTTCTTATCCTTTTCACCAGCGTCCCGGTTACTAAGGATTCGAGGAACCGGAGTTCTCGTCCTCTTTTTATTTTTCCGAGGCCTCGGACGAGATTAGGATACCTACGCTTTCTTTGGTATTTCAACCCTCTCCGTGCAAAGGCGTGCGGGCACATGCGACTTAGTCACGCTTTCAAATCACTAAAGTGATCAGGCCGCTGATTTGCTAATGCTTGCAAATCAATTGTCTTCTGGACTTCTATTGTCTTCTGGACTTCTCTTTGCTTCACTAGTGCACGGGTCATATGCATGTATTTCCCGACATTTTTCATCAAAGGGTTGATTTCCTCCCCTAATGTTGGGAAATTTTCAGATCTTGACCTTGCGCTAGTTTCATAGATGAATGGATGTTGTAGGCCAATGGTCTAGAATTGACGAGATTCGCTGCATGTAGGACTGCGTGTCCCAACATGTAGCTGGTAAATTCCAATTCTATAAAGGGGTAGGGCAATAATTTTAATTTTCTTAATTAAAGCCTCTGCCAAACCATTCTGGGTATGGACATGCGGTACCGAGTGCTCAACTGCAATCGCCATGCAATAATCATCAAATGCCTCTGAAGTAAATTCTCCGGCATTGTCCATTCCGGTGGACTTGATATGATGATTAGGGAATACATTTCTGATGCGAATGATCTGCGAGATCAATTTTGCAAAGGCGTGGTTTCTTGTGGGCAACAAACCCACATATGATCACTTCGAGGAAGCGTCAATGAGCATTATGAAAGACTTAAATGGCCCCGAGATGGACTGAATGGGACCGCAAATGTCTTCTCGGATGCGCTTCAGAATGCGTGTACTTCATCCTTCACTTTCAGAGTGGAGGGTCTAGTAATTAATTTCCCGGTGGCACATGCAGGGCACACAAAATCTTCATGATTCGGGAAATATTTTACATTAATATTATGCCATTTGGAATTGTTGATTATATTTCTCATCATTCTACGACCTGGGTGGCCTAATCTGTCATGCCAGAGACAGATGAGTTCAGAGCTTCTAAATACTGTCTTCAGGACAGTGCAGGCTGCAGGTGCCTTGGTGTTGGTATAATATAGCCCATTTTCTAGTAAAGGAAGTTTTTCTAATACCCTTTTCTATGCTCTTGGCTCGTAATGAGCGGTATTCCTACCGCACTCTTCTTCGGCCTCATCGTGGAAACATTTGCTGAATATCCTTGAAACTTAGGAGAGTTCTAGTCGATTTTGGGTACAATAAGGCTTCTTTAATGACCAAAATTGTGCCCATGGGGAGTATAATTGTGGCTCTTCCAACCAATTATACAAGCATCGCTTCCGCGATTTGACGAAGGTCGCTAGTGCTCTTACGAATCGACTGAAAACTTAGTCTCTCTTAAGATGGTATTCGTTGTGCCGCTGCTGGCTAAGCACACTTCCTTCATAGGGCGCTACACATGTTCTAATATAGGTATTTTATTCATATGCATGAGAAGACAATCAACGATAAATAAAATACTTCAATATCGTAACATATCATGCCATCATAAACCTGAATAAATGAATGAATTATTCCAAAATCATCCAACCATCACGAGATAACAAATCCTAAAGTACCATCCATGCAAGATCTAACTTGTCTATTTTAACATAAAATAATGACAATTAACGCCTCATGCATTCATGCATTAGACTTGAGTCGATTAAGAAATCATCGACTTCTTCGGCTATCTTTTCGTAGTGATATTCTCTTCAAGAGAAATCATGGCGGTCGCCTCTAGGTTGTAAGGGGGTCGTTGTCGGATGGTCTCAATCTCCATCAATTCGTGCAACTGCTCGTAATGCTCCCCTCAACCAATGCAAAGTGAGCTTGGTGCCTTTGCCATTCTTCTTCAGGCTTGGTGGGCATCAATTACATGTTCTTTGCTCTTTTGCACCCGCGACCAATGCCCCCACTTGCCACACTTGTAGCAACCACGGTTCATGGCCATAGGTCTTGCTACTTTTCATAGCCTTTTGTCATTTGAGCATCCGACGGCCTTTCGGGCAACGGTCTTACCCTTCTTTCCCTTCTTTTCATTAACGGCAGACCTTGTAGCTCCCGCGTTGACCTCACGGCCGGAGCTCCCAGGTGGGCGAGTGACGTAATTCTTGCGGAGAAGTTCGTCTCGAGCCTCGCAACTCGCATCATATCGATCAATTCGGCGTACTCCTTGTAGCCGCCTTGACGATAGTTGCGCGGATTGAATAGCATTGGGGTGAAAAGTGGATGTGGTCTTTTCGATCTTACGCTCATCCGTGATCCGCTGCCACGAGTTGAAGATTGGTACAAACCTGCAAGATGTAATTGTACTCCCGACCGCCTTAAAGTCGGCAAACCTCGGTCGACCCATTCTTGCTCTGCTGAGGAAGGATGGTGTACTTTAGCCTCTCAAACCGCTTCTTGAGTGCGGTCCAGAGTGCTAGCGCGCTTTTCTCCGCCATATACTCATTCTTGAGAGTAATGCAGAGGTGGTGCCGAAGAAAATGAAGTGCCTGATCATTCTCCTCGGGCGTTGGTTGGGCGTCATTCAGTCCGCCAATCCCAATAGTCGCGGAGCCGTTTGGCTCAAGTACTATCTCGACATCGGATGCCCACGTCCGATAGTTACTACCATCTTGGGCCGACTCCTCGAACTCCTGTTCAGGATTCCGATCATCTATATGCAGATAGATGGAATAAGTTTACTGTGTAAACATGCATGGAATAATTTACTACAGGTAAATAAATGGTACAGCAGGTTCTCGTAATGTTTCAGAATTTTCTGTAAATTTTCTATAAATTTTACTGTTATTTCAGTGATTAAAAGCAATTTAAACAATTACAATTAACCAAAAACAGTAAATAAATACAGAAAATAATAATGGCATAAATAAATATGCTTCAAATGCTAAAATAAATTCAAAATTCGGATTCCCGATGTCCTTTTATGCTAGAATATCAATTTTCAGTGAATTCTGCAATCCCAGAGGGTTTATGCGCAAATTTTCGCCTGAGAGAAAATTGCGCAATTTCTGACCGAGGGGTTTCTCAGTAAAATTATGGACCCATACGTAAATCGGAGGACCTATCGGCAATTTTCAGAATTACGAGGCCCTTTCTCGCAAAATTCGGACTCTTATGCAAGATATAAGGGTCTTCGGTAATTCTCAATGCTTGAGGGCTATTTCAGAAAACATGGCGCTCGGCCTTTTCTCTTTTCCCTCCCGCCTCGTTCGGCCCATATGGCAAAACCCGAGGCGCGGCGGCGGCGGGTGGCGGCGCCCGTCTTGGCGGTGGGTGACGGCGTTGGCCGAGCGGCCGCGGCGTGGGAAGTAATGGCGCCGTGCGGGCGACGGCATGAAGCGAGGCGGGCTTACCGACGCAGGCTGGCCGCAGGCGGGCGGAGGCGGACGGTTGCGGCCGATAGGCCGAGAAGAGGCGGCGGGGGGCCGTCGGTGTGGCGGCGACTAACCGACGGCGGGCGGCCGGCGGCAAGGCGGCCGGGCGCGGGTAGAGCGGCGGCGGCTGCGGCCGATCGGCGGCGACGGCCATGGGCGGCCGGCAGCCGGCCAGTCGGGCCGAGGCAACAGGCGGGCGGCGGCCGAAGCGGGCAGCCGGGAAGGCCACGGCGGCGGCCACGCAGGGCGCGGCGGCGAGCGGCGGCGACGGTGTCAGCGGCTGGTGGTGGCGGCGGCGGCGGGCGACGGAGCCGACCGAGAGGTGGCCGGAGGCGTCGCGCGTCGAGCGATCGGCGACTCACGGTGGCGAGCAAGAACCGTCTGCCGGCCGGCGGCGGCGCGCGCTTGCGGGCGCGGAGGCCGGGCGCGCCGGAGGCGCACCTCGTGCGGGAGGCGGCTTCTTGGCGGCGGGCGCCGGGCGGCGCGCATGCGGCGCGGCGCGGCGCGGCGGCTGCGCACGGCGGTCGGCGTTGAACCGGCGGCTTGAGCCGTCCGGTTTTCTTTCTCGTGATGCAATCTTGTGCAGAGAGAGAAAACAAAACTCATGCCAAAATTTTCCGTCAACGATCTTGCGGAGCGCATGAAAATGTTTCAATCGCGATGCAATCGACATCCACCCGCTTTCGTAATCACCGATCGACATTGTGCCGCGATTTCGGATCCGTCGCGGTAGATTTGGGCGGTTGCATCGTTCTAATCTCTGATGCAATCGACATCTACCATGTTTCACAATCTACCGATCGGCATTGTGCCGGCGACTTCAGTCTCCGCGGGTAGATTAGGGCGGATTTGCACCGTAGAAAATCAATCTAGAACGCGAAGAAAATACTGATTCAAAGCGATCTAGAAAATCAATCTAGAACGCCAAAGAAAATACGATTCAAAGCGATCTAGAAACCAATCGTGCTTCGATGATTACCTCGCTCACCGGAGCGTAGTCGCGGCGATAACGTGTTGAGAAACCGACCGGCGACCATCCGATCGGGATCTCGCTTAGAACAAGAACGAATCAACCACGTAATCACTGAATAATAGATGAACACAAAGAGAGATAGAGAGAACTCGGTCCGCTTTATTGCTTTCATGCGTGTGTATACAATGGGGGTTGGCTCTCTATTTATACTAGGTGGTGGTGCCCAATATGTCGTGACTCTCGCCTATCCGGACTTTGAATCTACCAGACTCTATCTCAGAGGCGGTTTCCTAACACTAACAACACCTATCACCAAGAACTCTGACAACCGATTTCTCTCCTCCTCATCGCTGTCGACATGGATGACCATGTAGTTGATGGAGTGGGAGCATGTAAGCATTATACCTCGTCATGTAGTTGATGACATGGACAGCCATGTAGTTGATCAAGGCAGGGCCGTGCCGTGAAATTTAGAGGCCCTGTACAAAGCTCTAAGTAACGGTACGGCCCTGGATGAATGGACATTGGACGAGTCGGTGGCCGGCGCGGCGGAGATGAGACGAACACGAATCGACGAAGTCACGAATACAAGAGATTATACGAACGCGTGGGGCCTCGTGGCTCGGACCGAGAATACGGCGCCACGCATGCGAAGTCGTCGCACGGAGACGCAGCTGACTCGAGCCAGGCTCGGGGCTAGGGGTGAAAACGGATCGATAGTTTCCGCCGGATCCGGACGGACACGGGTTGTGTCGGATCGGATTTTTCTGATAGTTCTCGGATCGGATATGGATACGGATTTTTTATCGGATACGGATACGAATACAAGAACCTAGTATCCGTCGAATACGGATACGGATAATCCGGATAATCTGAAACCGGATATCCGGATTTTAGCCCAAGATACTGAAACCGGATACGGACACGGATCTGAGAAGCCTAGTATTCTTATGCTTATTTAAATTGCTATCATGGATGACTTGGTGGATGAAATGGAGGAATAAAATGTTCTTATGTTTGTTCGAATTGCTATTATGTCATCATGTGTATTTCATGAATTGCACGTTGTTGCTACTTATGTAGTTATGTTATGATCGACTATTGGGTATATTTATTATGGATAAAAAGACTATGCTTGTTTAGATTTCATGAATATTTTGACAAAATAAATTATTTATGTATTTTCGTTAATTTTGGATGTATAGTTTAAGGGTTTTCATGTTCGATAAATATTCAGAATCAGATTCGTTTCGATTAGTATTCGATCCGTATCCGTATTCGATATTATTCGTATTCGAGTTATCCGTATTTGAAAAAAAATAAGAAAATAAATATGGTAGAGATATTATCCGTCCGTATCCGATCCGTTTTCACCCCTATCTGGCGCTCTAGCCTCACACGAATACATGAGCTTTCTCCTGTTGGGCTGATTTTTTGAGGCTCTAGAAATTGGGGGTCCTGTACGGTCGCACGGCTCGCACTCCCATGGGCACGGCCGTGGATCAAGGAGACCCTTGAGATGGGTATGAATTGACGCGGGCGCGGCGTCGGTGGATAGGCATCTCGGCGTCTCGTCTTGGACGCTATCAGATGAAATGGGTATGAATTGAGGTTGGGCCGGGTCTGTTTGATATATTGGGCCAAGCTTAGGCCCAAGTTACAGCTTACCCCACTAATTAAATCTCGATCGATTCCTCTCAAAAAAAAAATTCGAGAAGAGAGTAAAGATTTAGAGATCATCCATCTTTTATCTACTGCAAAACTAACTGCAAGACCTCGCTTCCCGCTCGCTCCTCCTCTCCGCGCGCGGCCTCCATGGAGCCGCCTTTCCCGCCGCCGTCGCAGCCGCGGGCGGGCGGTTGGGCGCCCCGCCGCCGCCGCCCACCCCTGCGTCATCCCCGCGGGCGATGCCGGCCAGGATCGCGGGCGTGGTATCCTTCTCCGCGACATTCACAACGGTGGCGGCGGCTGAGGCGAAGGCGAAGGAGCGGCAGCCGCTGGATCTGCTTCCGCAGAACGTGGTGCTATACCAGTACCAGGCGTGCCCCTTCTGCAACAAGGTCAGAGGTGAGGTGCGCTTGCTCCGTGCCATGCTCCAATCTGGCATTTTGGATGCAATAGAACTTTCTAGATATATTTTCCTTCTGATCTTCTTGCACTTAAAAATTTAATCAGAGGTGGCTTCGCTTTCAATTTTAACGATTGTAGTGTCTTAAGTGTTGTTTTCTGGTCGGGACATTGGTTCTAACTCGATCGAATTAGACTTTAATAGCAGCTTCCAAGGTTAAGAAGGAGATTTGAAGTCCTCATAGAAACTGAAGGACAGGCAATTACCACGAGTTTGAAACACTAACATTTTCGATTGGGATCTGATTGATCATCATTATCCGAAATTAGCTGAGAGCGCAACTGTTACGATTATAGAAAATGTGAAAAGGAGTGATTGCTTCAGATAATACTTCGTCCAGGTCTTTTGGACATGAAATGTTGCATGGGACTTCTCAAAGGAAATCTACCATGAGGTTTGATAGTGTTGGAAATCCTCCTAAAATGGGAGGAAAGAGAGATGTTGCCTTGGGTTTAGTAGGAAAAACTCCTATAGGCTTCCAATGCTTCGAAATTCCTTCAAAAACCTTATATTCCAAACAATCCCTACTGCTTCCTTGCACTATGATTGAGCTGTTAGTTTGAGTGTACCAATCATAACACTGTCAAAGAGCTAGAGTTGAATTACATAGTTAGATTCCTTGCATTCTTGCTGCACTATATTGTCATCATTAGGTGTAAATAGGATTTCAGAAGTTTTGGATTTTTTCTCTCTACTATTTAGAAGAACCAGTTGGTGGTTGGTACATTCTTTCATCCAAATAGAGTATTTGTATTCTGTGCTGAGATTACTGTTAAGTAACATTTTAAGATTTGGTATGTGTTTTTCCTCTTATTGTCAGGTTGGGCGCAGGTGCTCCATACCAACGTTTTTCTGCTGTTCATTTGGAGGCCAGGGCCTTGAGGGGGTAGGCGATGGACCCACGATGGCTGCACTACAGTCCGCTGGGATGCCATGTCATAACCTTGAGCTACAGTATTTGCAAGTTAACCTGATGGTTAGCGTGGATGCCAGCCCGCGGATGGCACGGCACGCTTCCCCTTTCTGGTTCTGGACACGCCAGTGGGCTTGAGCCCTGAGGTGTCTCTATAAAATTGGCCTACGGCCCTGGTCAGCAAATGAACAGCAGAAATGATATGGCGTCGCCTACCCCCAAAGGCCCATAGCCCATTTGCGTGTCCAGACAGATCGAGAAGCTCGACTAAACAGAATTGGGAAAGAAGTCTTATGTTATATATGGTAATTGCCTCTCCTATAGTACCCGAATTCTATCTCGAACTTTCTATTTTTTAGATAAAAAAACGTTGTATTTTTATTTAAAAATAAAAAATAGAAAATAGGAGAGAAAAATATGACAGAAAAAAATAGGAGAGAAAAAAAACTGAGAGAAGAAAAAGTCTCTTTCGAAGGTTTAGTTACAGAAGCCCTACCCAACAGAATGTTCCGTGTTCGCCTAGAAAATGACACTGCGTTGTGGTTAGAGGTGAAATGCCACTGCGTTGTGTTCCAATAAAGCTTTCGAATAAGCATGAGTGATCAAATGGAATAAAGCGGCTTGATAAGAACCTATATCTAGAGCTAACATCATATAACTCAAGATGATACTGTTATGTAGTTCCAATAGTTTTGTAATCAGTAGTAGAGAACGATTTTTCCTTTCTATCTATTTTGGGGTGCCCAACCTCTTGGGCCTCTGAATTAGATAATAAGTCTTAGAGTAAACCAATAGCATGAGATTGCATATATAAAATAATATATCGATTTACCCTTATATTTTTGTAATTATTGAGGACTAGGATATAAATTTTTCATTCTGCTCCATTTATATATAAAGCCCTAGATGATATAGGATAGGGATAGTTTACTCATTTTACTCACTAGCTCTCTCCCTTTCTCTCACCAACCTCTCTCTAACTCTCTTAGTTCTACATCCCTAAGGGAAAGAGTACCTAGTATCCATTGTTGTGACTCATACCATAATAGTTGACGCTATCCGTGGGGCTTGCATAACAAGCTACGCCGAAAAGGAAGCTAGAGGTGGTCGCTACGGGGTCAGGAAATTCTAGCGCGACCGATCATGATCCATTGGTTCAACAACCCAGCAGATCAGTAGATGTTGTACCAACTTTAATCAAAATTGTACATAATTATTTTTCTTTTCGTATTTTATTTCTCAAACAGTCAGAATTTAAAAAAAATAAGCCAAAAATTATAGGTGATAGCGGAAAAGAATGCAAATAGTGAATTGATTCGTCAATCTTAGAGTGAAGTAAGAGAAGCCAGCTCCAACACAAGCCTACCCAATCAAACAAGCAGCAGCAGCAGCAGCCATGGGCGACCCAACTTGAAATTGGCTGCGGCTACGGCTGCCCTGAGGGTGAGCGCCGACGAGCGCGCGCGGGTGGACGCGCTCTCCTCATCCGCAGCAGCGGCGGCGGCGGCGGCCGCGGGGGCGGGGGAGATTAGCTTCTTCGAGGGGTTCGCGCTGCGTGGGATCCGCGTCCTCCACATCCACCCGGGGTTCGTCTCCTGCTCCTTCACCGTCCCTCCAAGGCTCACGGTGAGTCCCTAATTCAATTTTATTAAGGAACTCAGTTCGATTCAATTACCTTCGACAAATAATTCAATTAGGACTCGTCGACCGGGTGCCTGGCCGCGGGCGCCGTGGTGTCCCTGGTGGATGAGATCGGATTCGCCGCCGCCATCGCCGACGGCCACCATCGCAAGGTCTCCGTCGACATGTCCGTCTCCTTCGTCTCCCTCTCCCAGGCCGCGCTGGGGGACCACCTGCACATCACGGCGAGGGTGCTGGGCCACAAGGGCGCCTACTCGGGCACCCACGTCCTCATCACCAACGCGGCTACCGGGGAGGTCGTCGCCGAGGGCAGGGACGCCATCTTCGGAAAGATGAACAAGGTCACCACCACCGTTGGCACCACCAGGATGAGCAAGATGTAATAAGGAAGCAAAAACTCTTGTCTTCTCTGACTCTTGTCTCTGTCTGTATGGAGAACTAATTTGCATACTCCTACTGTTTCTTACAACAACAGAACAGACGGGACAACTTCCTGTCGTTTTTTTAAAATGATTTATCGGAACAGTTTTTTTCAAATAAATTATCTATATTAGTTCATTCGAGTACTCGCACCGGAGCTAAAATCCATGCTATCATAAGCCATCAAATAAATTATCTATATTAGTTCATTCGAGTACTCGCACCGGAGCTAAAATCCATGCTATCATAAGCCATCAAATAAATTATCTATAATTTCTTACAACAACAGAACATCTTCCGTGCACAATTTGTGGGACCTAAGAAAGATCTGGGTGGCAAAACAAATAACTCCTAATGG
This sequence comes from Bonia amplexicaulis, assembly GCA_036346245.1. Classification (NCBI taxonomy): domain Eukaryota; kingdom Viridiplantae; phylum Streptophyta; class Magnoliopsida; order Poales; family Poaceae; genus Bonia; species Bonia amplexicaulis. Next base: position 99,093 of record JAYGGG010000269.1, read on the forward strand.
AATGTTATAGTGGGATCTAAGAAATGTCTGGGTGGCAAAACAAACAACCCCCAATGGAATGTTATAGTGGAACCTAAGAAAGGTCTGGGTGGCAAAATAAACTACTCCCGATGGAATGTTATAGTGGGATCTAAGAAAGGTCTGGATGGCAAAACAAACAACTCCCAATGGAATGTTATAGTGGGACCTAAAAAAGGTCTGGGTGGCAAAACAAACTACTCCCAATGGAATGTTATAGTGGGACCTAAGAAAGGTTTGGATGGCAAAACAAACTACTCCCAATGGAATGTTATAGTGGGACCTAAGAAAGGTCTAGGTGGCAAAACAAACTACTCCCAATGGAATGTTATAGTGGGACCTAAAAAAGATCTGGGTGGCAAAACAAACTACTCCCAATGGAATGTTATAGTGGGACCTAAGAAAGGTCTTGGTGGCAAAACAAACTACTTCCAATGGAATGTTATAGTGGGACCTAAGAAAGGTCTATGTGGCAAAACTACTCCCAATGGAATGTTATAGTGGAACCTAAGAAAGGTCTGGGTGGCAAAACAAACTACTCCTAATGGAATGTTATAGTGAGACCTAAGAAAGGTCTATGTGGCAAAACTATTCCCAATGGAATGTTATAGTGGAACCTAAGAAAGGTCTGGGTGGCAAAACAAACTACTCCCAATGGAATGTTATAGTGGGACCTAAGAAAGGTCTGGGTGGCAAAATAAACTACTCCCAATAGAATGTTATAGTGGGATCTAAGAAAGGTCTGGATGGCAAAATAAACAACTCCCAATGGAATGTTATAGTGGGACCTAAAAAAGGTCTGGGTGGCAAAACAAACTACTCTCAATGGAATGTTATAATGGAACCTAAGAAAGGTCTGGCTTGCAAAACAAACTACTCCCAATAGAATGTTATAGTGGGACCTAAGAAAGGTCTGGGTGGCAAAACAAACTACTCACAATGGAATATTATAGTGGGACCTAAGAAAGATCTGGGTGGCAAAACAAACTACTCCCAATAGAATGTTATAGTGGGACAAGTTGACAACCATCAAGCAGTTAAATTCCAAGAGAGGCCGCATAAGTGGCCAATGAATTATACTGATATATTCTATTCTATGAATAAATGTCAGTATGAAATCAGAAAAATGTTCTTCTCAATCACTGTCCAAATGTTTTTTAATGGTCGTGTTATATGTATTTATTGCTCATCTAATTGCGACCCAAAAACCATGAAGAGAGTAGCAGAGTGGACCATACATCATTGTTTAGTGTCTTCACAAAACAATCAAGAGTACTCGTGTAGGCCGAGTCACCTATCATTCTTGACTTAACCTGCAAGAAGGCTCTTTTTATCAGTCTCGGTTACTAATAGAAAAAAAAGAGAAGTTTATCTACAGGTAGATATCTTGAAGACAATAATTCAATCACTAAGTAATACTCAATAGTACATAAGAACTTCTTTTTTATAATGGCCACAGCAAATTAGGGAGCTTCCTTACTGCACAAAGAACGATTAGCATCCATGCAGGCAAACTAGCATGTGGTGAGCATGGACGCACACATTAAAACAAGAGTATTGCTATACAACATTCGACTATTTTTCAGAACAAAAACAGTCAGATTGATCTGAGGCGTTAGATTTCCATCCAACGGATCTAGCCATACAAGCCCCCCTCCAAAAAAAATGAACCCCTCCAAAAAAAATGATCTAGGGGGCGTTGGATCTCCATCTAACGGTTCAAAATCTGACTATTTTTGTCCTAAAAAACAGTCGAATGTTGTATAGACACTCAGGCATAAATCTACAGAAGTACAAACCTCCCAAAGACAGGACTAAGAAAATAGCTACAAGGGAAGACCGGGAACACACCATGAAACTGAGAGGTGTGCACAATAAAAGACTAAATTGAATTTTCTTAGTTGGATCTTAGAATAGTGTATCACAGTCACATGCCACTGTTGATAATAGAAATTTGGTTGGCATGATTCCTGAAAGTGGCACTGAAAGAGGGTATCAAAGAGAACTAATGTTTCATCTTGTGCAACATGTCCTCAGTTTAATACTGAGTGGATAGATATACCAAAGAAAGCGTCATTCAGAATAATTTGTTCACCATTAGGCAGAAAGGAAATAATGTTTTAGACTAGATCGCTACAGTGGGGAAATGAACACAATAAATTGAACATTGATTTGGAAGTTGTCTCAGTTTATGTTTCAAGTCATTTGGAGCTGTGGATCAAATGTTTCGTCGATGTTTGAATTTAAAATAGTGCTAAAAATATATTCTATCCTGAGAGAAGAGGTCAAACCTGTGAGAATTAAATTGGTTTGAGTCCGGGTCTAAGTCTGCATTGCAGCCGGTCTGACTGCCATGGTATCAGCGGTCTGACCACCGGCATTGCAGCCGGTCTGACCGCCATAGGTTTTCCGGTTTGATCGAAAACAGTTTTCTGTTTTCAGTTTCGGTTTCAGATTTGTTTTCCGTTTCTGATTTTGATTCCGTGTAAGAATAGAAGTAGGGCCTTTGTAATTCTTATATAATGGTGTAAACTCCGAAAAGGTGTTATGTGTGATTTGCATCACCAAAAAATCAATTGTCTCGTGTTCTCTATGATTGAAGCGCTCGGCAAGATTCAGAGTATTGCCGGTGCACTGTTTGTTCGTCCGTTGTCAAGCCGAATTCCTGTGGATGTGCTGTCATTTGGTATCAAAGCAAGGAGGCGATGGACCGCGAGGTGAGCTTGACGGCGGTGGCATTGACCAGGCCAGTCCAGCGGCGGCGGCATGGTGGCCGTATGCGCATGTGCGGGTGTGGCTGTTTCCGCAACAGCACATGGTGGCCGTTGGGTGCACACCTGTAGGCCTAGCCATTTGACCATAAGCTAGCTTCTCTCAAAGCTCATACTTCAATTACGTTTCTTAAGCTGGATTTTCATTTAAGCTTCTATTGCGATTTTTAATTTTTATGTTGTTAAAAATCTAAATAGTTTATAATATAAGTAAATATATTCTTAAATATATAAGTTATAGCATTAATCATGAATTTTAAAAGGAATCTAGTCATACAAACACACAGGCCACCCTGTTAGTTGTTAACTGACAAGAACGAGTGCCATCAACCAGGTAAATAGAAGACAGGGAATCTATCTCAATATACATACCAGCTCGCCAGACCTTGGTGAAACTACAGCCGTTACAAATTAAGAAGCTCGCTGGCTCATCCTTTTTGCTTGAGGAAGTCATGTCATGTATAATTCAAATTAACTAAAATAACTAAAGTCCTTATTGTGCTCTTGGTGCTGGAAGAATTCCAAAAATATATATAGCAAACTGCTCTTTAACAACCAAAAAAGAAACAGGAGGAAAGGGTTGATAAATATGGCATGTTAAACATGCGACGCACCTGCCTTCTAATGGGTTTGATCAAGGAATACTGGAATTAATCGAGGAATAAAATACAAGAATCTATCTATTATATACTAAAAATCGATGACAATTCTTTTATAATTTCAAAGAAAAAAAGAAAAATATGTTACAAATTATTTTTAAAAAGAAAACATCTAATCTTTAATTTGATATGTTCTAATTTTAAAGGCATAGATTTGATAGTTTACTTAAAGATATAAGTCTAAGAACTGGCTAACCTGGCAGTGCCGGGCCGCTTAGTTTCGTATTTTCCTTGGTACCTATTCTAGCATGACCACGTGTGAAATGAAGCAAGTGATGCATTAATGCGTTCTGCTACTAGCATAGCCGTATGTATGAAGAAAAACAGATAGCTAGAGTTATTAAGCGGTAAGAATGATGGATCACAAGTTCACAACTAAGAAAATGAGAAGAATAGTCGGACGACTGCGCCGTTGCCTCAGATCTATCTAAATGATCTCAGATCTATGCAGTGTTAAAAACAGATAGCTACTCTTGCAAATAAGTGTAGTGTTAAAAACAGGAGAGTTTTTATCATCATTGGAAAGGCGCCAGGAGGTACTATGAGGTACTGGTACCTCGTCACTAAATGAAGATGTGATCTTGGTACTTCTTGATATATGTAATTTGGTGACGAGATACTAGTACTTCATGGTACCTCGTAAGGATGATAAAAACTCTCTAAAAATAGATAGCTAGAGTTATTAACGTCACAGACAGTACTATTAAGCATTTCTTGCCTCAGATCTATCTAAATGATGAGAAATTGCGAATAAGTAGTGTGTTAAAGCTACGGGTGTAGATAACAAACCTGACGTCGATCCCAATGGTCAGATCTCTAGAAACTAATCTTGCAATCTCATGTGTCTGAACCTGCAACCACGCCCTGTGGAGTGTGGAGTCAGATCTCTAGAAACTAGTCTTGCAATCTCATGTGTTTCTGAACCTGCAACCGCGCCCTGTGGAGTGTGGAGTGTGGGTTGCTCCGTGTTCTAGCTAAGCTAAATTGTTAGCTTACCATTCTGTTCTCACTCTGATTGTTAATGTACCATCTTATTCTCACTGTGATACCTTGGTTCAAGTTGATGTATGTATTCACATTAGCGTCACCATTGTATATATATTCCTGTACACTAATGAATCAAACAAATGCTTCATTTCTATAAGCCTTCATGGTATCAGATCCCTAGGTTCATACCTAACTCTTCTCGTCTTCCACTCTTGGGGACGGCCATCTCCTCGCTGATCTAGCGTGAAGGCGCTGTCACCGCCAAGCCCTAGGGTGCCGCCTCGGATCTGAGCTCCCCCGTCGTCTTCACGTCATCTTTCAGCCGCCTCCCGCTCAGATCCAGTGACTCCATGCTCGATCCGACTTCCTTCGTGCCACCACGCCGCTGGCCGCCTCCTCCGGCCATTGCCGCCGCCGCCGCGGCGCCCACATCATCGCTCGCGCCTACCCACGCCAGACGCCGCTGTCGCCCGCTCTGACGGATCTTAGGCTGCTGGATCCCACCACCCCACTGCTCGGGCCACCTGATCACGCCGCCCCATGCTCGTGTCGGCCCTTCTCCGCCGGGTCCGACCGCCTCGGTGGATCCGGTCCTCTCCACCGCTCCCTCGCCCATCTCCTCGCCGCCCTGGCATGGACAAGACCATCAAGGCCAGGACTCCTGTGTGCGCCACTCAGCTGTCGCTCCTCCCACGCCGCCCTAGCATGAACGGCGCCACCGAACGCCTCTCCTTCCTCTATCTCTCTCCTACACCACCCTGGTGTCACCTCCACACCCGCTGTCGCTGGCGGCTTCCCTAATAGTCGGTAGCCTCCCCAGCTCCCCTCTCCTTCCTCCATCCTGTCGCCACTGCCTTCCCCCTTCTTCTCACTATCTCGCACTCTTTGTATCTTTCTCTCTCTTGGTCTCGACCCGCTATCACTCTAGATCCATCGCCCCCGTTAGTTTCCTTGCCAACGGCGTCCCTACCTCAGACTGCCCCTCCTCTTCTTCTTCCACCTCGAAACGACCACTCTTCTCCTATCACGCCCTCCTCCTTTGAAGCACTTGTTTGATTCATTGGTATATAGAGATATATATACAATAGTGATGCTAATGTGAATGCATGTAGCATCTGTTAATGTGAATACATACATCATCTTGAACTAAGATATCATAGTGGGAACAGGATGATAGACAAACAATTAGAGTGAGAGTGGGATAGTAGGCTAACATAAATATCTGGCTCAACCACGCCCTGTTCATGGATTGGCGCCGTCCAAAACAGGCCCCGTCCAAACTGGTTGTCTGCCTAAGATTATTGACTCACTAACTGGTAGGTCCCACCATAATGCTGTAAAATACAGACAGCCCCCATGTTCTCCACAAGATCTACTTTCCCTAAGCATCACCAAAAGCAACTCGCTAATGCCTGTCTCATTCCTTTGATTGTAGAAACAACTCCACATGCACACCACATTATATAATAGTTCGAGCAGAACAGAGAATTACAAGGTGCGAAAGATCAAAACGGCAATAATGCATGCATAAGAATTTAGGATGGATATGACACCACGTGAAGCAAAGTTAGAAAGGGGACCCTATTTGTTGCTAGTGCGAACCTATTCACATCCTCGTCAGAACTCAGAAGGTAAGCAAGGCATCTTGGTAAACCATATAAAGGTTGTGGATCTGCTTTTAGTTGAGCTTGAGACACAAGACTGTCAGAATCTTAATGGCCTGTTTTTTTGCTACGGGCTTTTGGCTACGACTTATTAGTTTAATAAATAGTATTTGTTAGGAAAAATCAAAAGTTAAAACCATTAAAAAGTCAAAAGTTAAAGCTATTAAAAAGCCAAAAAGTACAAAAAAAACCCTATCCTATGCTTGAAGGTAGCTTCTTATAGATCACCAAGCTCCAACAGATTCTTCCAAGGAATAAAAGTTCCACAAAAAAATGCAGCACCTGAAATGTATTCAGATATACAAGGCAGAAGCTATACAATCCATCATGCTTGTTCTTTTTGGTTTCAGCTTATAGTTTATGGCTTATGGTTACGGTTTTTGGCTTTTGGGCTATTCGTGAAAGATAGTACGGAGTAACAGAAACTCGTATACGATTTTGATCGATATGAATGAAGTCGCTATAGTGTGTACTATAATTAACTTGTAGAGCCCTCCTTGAAAAGACACTTTATTTGAAAGCTAGTTACTGTAGAATAGTTGAAAAAGCAACTTTCAGAAGCTGAAAAGAAGAGGCCTCATGGCGAGTTCTTTTGGGCTGCGGCTTATGGCTTCTGGCTATTCGTGAGAGAGGGTATGGACTAAGAGAAACTCGCGTGCGATTTTGGCTGATGTAAATGAAGTCACTATTATGTGTACTATAATCAATTTATAGACCCTGTCTTGAGAAGATACTATGTTTAAAAGCTAGTTACTATAGAAAAGCCAAAAAATAGCTTTTAAAAACTAAAAAGAAGAGGCCCTTAGCAGGATCGACCGATAGTAGACTAGATGGGTGCTACAGCTCAGCTCGACCTTTCTCTTCCTTTATTTTAATAAAAAAATTCTACTATTAACTGGTTGTCACGTGTACATCTCAGCTCTACCCATGCTTTATCTGATTTCTCTTGGGATAATGTTGTGCATGAAGAGTTCGAGAACTTTGAATGAAGCCAAGTCTTGAACTTAGTTGAACCTCTTCCTAATCATAATGTAATTGGTATCAAATAGGTTTTCAAAAATAAGAAAATTGAGGATGTGTTGACATTATCTTTGATGGTTCTTCTCGTGCTTTAGTGTCCATTTTTTTTAATTCTACGAGCAGAGAATTTGAGATGTGTATGATGAGCGAGTTGACTTTCTTCCATGGTTTGAAGTCAAGCAACTAAATGAAGGCACATTCATTCATCAAAGTAAGTACACAAAGGGAAAAAGTGATCTCACCAATTCTTTTTTGTGAGACAGTTTGTCATTATACTAGACATAAACTCGGGGAGAGTTTTGGATAACCAAGACTACTCTTTTATTCTTCTTACTTGGGATGGTCGTAGTAAGGCTTGAGATTTAGCACACAGCCAAGAAAAATAGTTGAAACGTAAGAGCTAGTTGTGGATGGCTCTAGATTAGGATATGCTTTACTAAGATAAGACTATTATATATTTCAAAAATTGTCAAATGTACTAATTATGCTCAAATTCAATTCTAAACAAAATAATTCAATTCTGAACTGGTAGCACTCTAAATAGACTCAATTATAGCTTATTAGTTCTATTTGGTTTATTGACAGAATTTGGCTCATTTTTGGATACTTTTAGCTAAACTATGGCTTTGAGCAACTTGACATGTTAACAATCTATTTAATTTCATATTCTTACTTAATTGGCTTAAGCTTTGCTATATATTGTTTACCATAATCTAGATAGCTACTCCACATAATGTGGCTTGGTGTAATACATGTAAAGTCACTTTGGATAATTTTCATAGCTCCTTAAGAACGAGTCATACAAACACGAGAGTCACTTTGGATAATTTTCATAGCATTTAATCATAAATTTTTAAATAAATCTAGTTATACAAACACGTAGGCCACCCTGCTATTTGTTAACTGACAAGAACGAGTGCCATCAACCAGGTAAAGAGAAGGCGGGAATCTACTCAACATACGCTCGCCAGACCTTGGTGAAACTACAGCCGTCACAAATTAAGAAGCTCTTGGCTCGTCCTTTTTCCTGAAGAAGTCCTTATATATTGTGCTCTTGGTGCTGGAAGAATTCCAAAAACTTAGTAGTATACAAAAACTTGTCAGTGTATTGCCCTTTAACAACCAAAAAATAAACGGGAGGAAAGGGTTCACAAATACGGCATCGTTAAAGATGCGACGCACCTGCCTTCTAATGGCTTTGATCCGGCCAGATACGATCTTGGGCTTGCGGTGTCCTCCTTGTTGTTAGCGTGATCTCAGGGCTCTCCTTCCCTGCATGCCGCTGTGCATGCCATGCATGGCCGCTTATCTCGGCTGCGACGCACCTGCCTTCTAATGGCTTTGATCCGGCCAGATACGATCTTGGGCTTGCGGTGTCCTCCTTGTTGTTAGCGTGATCTCAGGGCTCTCCTTCCCTGCATGCCGCTGTGCATGCCATGCATGGCCGCTTATCTCGGCTCCCACGCGTGTGCGTCAATCTCGCCCCCCCTTTCTTCGTTTATTCGGTGGTTGGGCTATATATTGTACTGCATCCCATTGAGTAAATCAATCTATTACGCGTGAATTATTTCCCCGCTCTCACTTGTGCGTTTCTGAATCTGTAAGCATCAAAACAGTTTCATGGCTTGATGAGTGGTGGATGCTAGTCCTGTTGCTGTTGAAGCCATCAAGAACTGAAGAACCTGCAAGGCAATGAAGCTTAGTCGTGGTGCGTGTAGGTCTTGATCATTGTCCAACATGATGCATTATTTGAAAGAACTGCGCCCGAATTATCACTTCATTGTTCATGGTCCCCACTGAAGGTGCTATATAGTGCTGTGACGATTAAGGCATTCCACCTATTAAAGATCGGGAGGGATTGCTTCGAACAAAAATAATTCGAAAGGGAAAGGAAGGAATAGCTTTGACAGAGCATCCATCAACGAAATGGAAACGTGTTTCTGTCTACACAAGCATGCACAAGCTGATTCTTCACTTATTGAGATTCTTTTCAGAGTTGAGTTAGGATGAGCCGGAGTAGAGGCAACATAGTCACACAGTCATAAGGAATAGGCTAAGAATCACCGGATAGAGTATGACAGGTGTTCCTAGTAAAGGTCAATGACGGTTGCATATATATGTTTATTTGATATCGCAACCATAAACATTATACGATAACCGGAGAGAAGTAGAAGATAATTATATATGGTAGAGTGTTGAAGCTACGGGGTACATAACATATATACCTGATATCAATCCCAATGGTCAGGGCTAGGTTCTTTTGGATTTGCTGCTTGTGGCTTTTTTATAGTAGCTAGCTTTGTTAAAGTTAGTGGTCGTACCGGCGCGGGTGGTTTCGGCGGCGGTTGTGCCGGCACGGGCTTCGAAGTCAACGATTGTATTACTCTTCTTTCTTCGTCTCCTGTATTTCTTTTTCTTCTTCCTGTTCGATTTTGTGTCGATCTGCTTGCTTAGTAGATGGATTGATTCTGGAGGTGCTGAACTGCTGATAGACTGACTATGAAACGCATCAACTACTACTAGTGCACTAGTATATCTAAATCCGGCCGGTAGACTATGATTATGTATGTATACATCTCTGAGGTGTATGCATTTGTATCCAAACAACAATCAAACAGTACTACTTGTATGTATGTATGTATGTGTCTATCCATCTATCTATTTAGACAGACGGACAGACAGTTTGCATTGCATTGTTTGTATGGCGCGCTGAACTGAGGAAATTGAGCGAGCAGGCCCTCCTAATCCAATCGCAATTTCTCTTTTGTTTCTGTGTTTACAACTAGCTTGCTTGTCCAATATAGGCAGTAAATATAGTACTTGAATCCTAGCTAATATATAAGAATTATCGATCGATATCTTGAGCTAGTTCCCATTAAAATGAAACGAAGGAATGCTAAAGCTAGCTGCCCAAATGGAGCCACTCAGTCAGAGATCAGCGAAGAGATGGTAGGTGCTGGAGTCAACGACGATGAGCCTGAGGGCGGCAACCGCGGCGGCGACGGCAAGGACCGTGAAGCCGACGACGTTGAGCCAGTGCCACGACTTTTGGAGGGAGGAGAGCTGGTTGCGATTGACGACGAGGTACATGTGGTTGGCTAGGACGAAGGTGAGCGGGAAGGTGCTGAGCGCGCCGGTGAGGCTCATGAAGTCGCCGAGGAAGGGCAGCATCGCCGCCACCAGCGTGTTCACCGTCAGGTAGCCTCCCCTGACGCCCACCCTGAAGAGCACGTTCTGCACCGCGAACGGCCCGCCCCGCCCGCTCCCGAACCTCGTGTCCAGGTACTCGTACATCGGGCTCGCGAATATCTGACACACAAATCGCAAATGCATTCTTCAGTATCAACTATTTGCAGCATCAACTTGTTAATCCAGAGAGATCGTACTAGGCGATCGATGGACTCACATGCAAGCTTATGACGGTCTGGAGAAAGGCCGAGAGATTGGCGACGGCTTTGACCCAGACGGGACCATGCACGTTGTTGAGCAGGTAGCTCGACGTTGAGGAGCCGTACGCCCAGTAGCCGATGAATATCACGGCGTACAGGGGCAGCAGGCCAACGGTGAACTGGAACCACAGAGCCTTCTCCATGTTCTTCACCACAGGGGGCCGTACCGTTGCCTGCACCACGGATCAGATCAACGCATTTGTTAAAGATCGAGCTTATGACAAATACTGTCCTGCACAATCTGCTCATCTATCTATCGACGGCTGGCTCACTTGGATTTCTGGCAGCATTCCAGTGTTGTAAGCAAACACCAGGCTTGCAGCGGCACCTATGGTCGCGAAGATCCTGCTTGACTCATCTCCAGGAATACTGTAATCCCGGGAAGGCGCATGCATCCCTGCACAAATCGAATCGAATCTCAGTTTCATCTTCAGTGCTCCCACCCAGTCTCTATCAAAGACTGGAAACAGCAACGTACGCCGCCCAGTTCAACAAGCTAGCTAGTAGTAATTTAGTACAGCATGATGCAATGATACATTGCGTACCATCTTTAAGCGACAGCACGAATGCTGCGATGATGTAGATGAGGCTGAAAACTGTGGAGACTCCCAACCAAATCCGGAGAGCTGACAGGTAAGGAATTCCGAATGCAAAGAGAGCACACACAAACCCAGATACTGCAATGCAATAGGGTAGCTTCAGAGCACCGTCATCCCTGAAGAGGACACATGTTGCCTGGATGTGCAAGATCGATCGATGAACACAAACAAATTAATAGGCTTGAATCCGAAACCTCCCAAGTTTCTGGTGGTTTTACTTGTCATGGAGTGAGTGATTACTGAATACCATATATTATACATACCTTCAAGGCTTGGCCAGCTAATATGATGAATCCGGTGTTGATCATGAAAAGGTTAACATACTGCAGTGCCCATGTAAGTGCATACATCTTTCTACCTGCATGCAGGACAAGGGAATTAATTAAGCAGCACGCACAAGACAGCTGATTCGTTCCGAAGAGAAACGAAAAAATGATAAGGTAGCAGCGAGCGAGCGACCGTAGATGTGGCCTGCAAGGTCTCTGTATCTGATGTGCCGTTTGCCGCCGACTTCATGGAGGCGAGCGAGAAGAGCGTTGGCGTACATGGAAATGGCGGCGGCGAGGAGCAGGCCGCAGGTGCCGGCGGTCCAGCCGAGAGGGACCATGAGCGAGCCAGAGTAGCCCAGAACGTACGCGCTGTTCACCCCCGTTGTCAGCACGAACCCTACCTGGTACCAAGGATCTCCAGAAACCAAACAAGTACAATTATTCAGAACGAGCGTCAGATCGATGCAGTATTCTGATATGCTCATGCACATGAACCGTACATGGCTAGAATCATACAGAGAAGCTCAAGCTGTGAGAGCAAGTGCAAAACATGAATGATGAGCAGATTATTAATTGGTGCATGGTATGGCCCTTGTTGGCCCAAGGAAAGGATTCCCTTTCATTCATTCAGGGCCTGTTTGGGAAGCCCAGAATCCCCGTGGGTGGGCCGAGATTTTGGGCTTCCCAAACAATGTCTCAGGGAGATATAAGAACAACGAGGTAGATATTATTGGTGATGATGGCAGTGCATTGCAAGGCTTGAGAAAGGATATCCGAATTGGCAACAATAAGTAACATGCATGCATGTAGGACAAGAGATGCGAATTGAATAAACGAATTAACAGATGAGAAGGAAGGAACGCCATATAAATAGATAGATTGATTGATTGATGTCATGCATAACAGTACTAAGGAGCTGAGCATTTACAAATACAATGATGGATTGATAACAAAATATGGAACAGACAAGAACAAGACGTGGAACCTGCAGAGAAATCTTAGAATTACTGAGATGACAGACAAGAACAAGATGCGGAACAGACAGACAGGCATACGGCCCCAAAATGTATTGGATAATAACGAAAGTTGAATGGGAGATTGATTTGAGTATGAATGCAAGTGTTGAGAGAGAGAGATGAAGGGATCGATCGATGCGATGCAGTAAATAAATCGACCAACATATAATGGAGGAGGAGGAGGAGGAGGA